>SKCR01035371.1:67500-81801 GCA_019454045.1 Zanthoxylum bungeanum | reverse complement strand
AAAAGACAATCATAGTAAGAGTAGAACAGAATAGAAGGTGAAAAGATTAAAGAAAAGGTTCTTTCATTAAGTAAGATACCCTTATTATTTAGAAGAATCGTCTAAGTCGATTCAATATTCTTAAAAACCATCTTATATAGGTAGTGAATCTTATGATTAACCAAAGACTGTATAAGATAGGAAAAGTAAGAACTCAAGGACTATCAAGGAACTTTTAATGGACACAAAATGCCAACAGAGAAAAAAGAGACTTTAGGTCCTTCGAAAACTCAATTGTAGCCAACAAGATAAAATGACGATTAGAATAATAGATAATTTCCATAGTCAAGAGATCCAACAGATAGGACTTTTACCTACCTAGATTTTCACTCCTTCGAGATACCAGTAAAGAAGTTATCCTGAAAAAAGTCTATCTCATACCTATCCTACATGAGCAATGGACTCCATCAGGATATAAAGTAGTCTAATAAGGATAAAGAAACTTTCTGAGGCATAAAAAAAGTAGTGTGATGTGAACAGCTCCAATTGTATAGATGACCATGAGGAAAACCCCATGGGATTCTACTTTAAGAAAATAAAGAGGACTTTGACCGGAACATCCACCTAAGAGAAAGATCAAAGACGTTTAAAAATATAATGAGGGAAAAACCTAACGACGGTTCAAGGATAAGGAAGTTAGAAAAGGGTTACTAGTCCAGCAAACGGATCACAAATCAGATATCGTAAAGACCACAGATAGCTGAGCTAATAAGGATTCGTAGGAAGGTATAAGGATAGGTATAAGAATACATCTATAAAATTAGAAGTATTTAAGGAAGTAATAAGTGTATCAGTATGGACGACAGTTAAAGAGAGCAAATCAAGAGTTATAGTAAGAATAGGATGGTGAGATTTCAAAATAAATAAAGAAATAACTCACAATTGGCCTTAGTAGTAAGAAGTATAGGAATGGAACATAGCATACAAATGGTATGAGAATTATGAGGAGTAGTAAGGAGTAATTGAATCAATGATGGTTGTAGGACCCTAGAACTTAAAAAGGAATCACCATAAGAATGACCCATCATTAACTTTAGTATTATAATGGAGAACCAAAAAAAATATATAGGTAGATAGTAAGAAAGGAAACTGAAGTGGTAAGAAGTTTTAGTACGAATAGTGGAATAAGAAAAGAAGTTGGAGAAAATAAGATAAATAAGGACTTCGGGGTAATAATAAGAGTAATGAACTTCGTGTCGTAATCTAACGAAGTATTATAAGGACTTAAAATATGAAGAATTCAGAAAATTATGTTAAGACTGATCAAGAAGTTGCAGGAATGTGATGAAGCAAACCCAGAGTAGTACAGAGATAATATAACGCGAAGATATCAAGTAAATAACGAAGATGGTTGAGGGAATTTAGAGTTTAGTAAAGAAATAGCTAGCGAAAGAAAGTAATTAAAGGGGTTAGGTAAGAAGCATGAGGAGGGATATGCAACGTTACATTAAGTGAAGATAACGTAGAAGAATTTATAAAAGATCTATGACCTCAATGAAGTAAGTACGAAGAACATGGCGAATAATTTGTAGATTTAGAAGTAACCAACTTATCAAAGATCTCATTTCATTAAGAAGGATTTTAGGAAAAGTGTAGAGTATGACCTTAGTAGTTGAAGAGAATATAGTTTTCAAAAGAGCAAAGAATAAAGAGTAGGAAGACAAAGATTAAGAGAGAATCTTCATACCAGAATAAGTCCCTTAAGAATAATATTAGAGAGATTATCGTAGTACCCAGAGAAAGAAAGTAGTAATCGAAGGAAGCTAAGTAACATAAGGGATAAAGAGAGAGCATTGGGAACTTATTTGAGATCATGCTTCTAGAAGGATTGGTATAGGATGTAAAGTGATTACATTATGAAAAGAAGAATCTGGAGTAAATGAGAGATAAGTCAGAAAAGTTTTAGTAGTAGTATCCAGTGTAAAAGAGATACCAGACAGGTGTACACGAAATTCTTAAGTAAAGATATAGGTTATCGAAATACCACAACAGAAGAGTCTCAAGATTAACTTCCACCCTCCTAACCATCGATCGATACTCGTAACAAAGGTAAACCTGAAGTATAACCTTGGGGTACTGTAGAAACAAGTACAAGAATAATAATAAAAGACTGAAATGTATATGACCCTTAAGAACAACATCAAATCAGATAATAAGAAAGAAAAGATAATCCGAATAATAGATGAAAGCGTAGAAGTAGTAACTAAATATATGATAAGAGGTAAATGACAGCGTTAAGGATAACCAAGGATATATAGGATCAAATATCCTTCAAGTAAAGAAAGAAGATATGACCTATAGTAGGTGCAGATAGAGAATGGAACAGAAAAGTAAATCAACAAGATGGTTGATACCAGTATGGAAAGTGAGATAGTCAAAGGGTAATAACAAATAGGAAAGAACATACTTGGTAAGTATTGATAGAAGAGTGATGTAATATAAAACCAAGAGAGTGAGTTTACCTTAATATAGAAATTAATAAAGAAAAAGATACTTAGTTGCGATCGCCTATGAGAAAACAAATGGATATAAAAGAATACAAGAAAGAGTTAGAGAGGAATTGCATAAGGTACCCAACCCTAGCTTAAGGAGACCAAACCACAACGGGTTTGGGATGGTTTAATCGCTTATATTACGGTACAGGGATGACAAAATAGGTTAATGCAAAACGGTTGTTAAAGAAGAGAAGCTTAAAGACTACTGAGAGCTGTAACGAAAATATAGGGAGTTGGTAGTCAAAGTAATGAGAAATAATGTTAAGGTTAAGTTGCACAGGTAGAAACAGAGAAATATCAAGTATAGGTATGAAATATTAGAAAACTTCGGTAAAAGCCAATATAGGTCATTAAGAATTTACTCAAATTAAGGAATCAAAGAGCATAAATTAAGGACTAGAAGGAATAAATCTTAGAGATAAGGAGTATAAGGTATAGCGAGAGAACATAAGGGCAATACTTAAAAGTACTCATCAGAACTATCATAGAACGAAGACTTAGGAAAAAGGAAAAGAGAAAGATTAAGTGACTAGTAGAGGTTAGATATGAGAAGATCAAGGAAACCACGAGTTAGATGCCAGAGGATTCGAGGACGAATCCTATTTAAGAAGAGGAGAATTTGTAACGACCGGTAGTTTTTACTACTACCTATGACCATATAATTACATAAGGGGCAAAGAAAAGTAAAATAAATCATGTTGGGGTTTAAATACAAGCATGAGAGGAATTTAGAATCGATCGGTAGATTTCTCAAAGTCCCGGGACGGGACTGTACCGTATTTAATTTGGACCGCCAATAGTATTTTAGGCATAACATTTCATACGATTCTCCAATTTTTTTGAATTTTATATATCTTGAAGAGATTAGACCGAGACCTACACTTCTGTGTTATATATTTTTCCAAATTTGGACCAGAACTGGGTCAAAACCGCAAGTTAAATTTTAGATGAATAGTGATTTCGGGTCTAAATGGAAATGTCTCAAACTTTCCCCAAGTTTCTACAAATTTCTTCAACTTGCAAAATATCAAATGGTCCACTATATAAAATGCCACTATTCACTATTACCAAAAAAATTAAAAACGGAATTGAAGGGGAAAGAATGGAGGGAAGCCGTTAGAAAGAAGAGAAGAATAAGAGAAGAAAGAAGAGAATAATAAGGAAAGGGAGAAAGAAGAGAAGAGAAAAAGAAGCAAAAGAGGCTTAGCATCCATGGAGCTTTGTGGAAGAGTTGGAAATCAAGAGAGAAAGGTAAAAACCCATGACCCATTTTCTTCAAATGGTGTGTTTAATGATTTGGTGATTGTGTAATGTTAAAGAACATGAGTATGGAGATTACTATGTGATTTATTTATTTTAAGTCAATAAATAAAATGGTAAACCTCATTTGTTCAATTTGGGTATAAATGGGTAAGGTTGATAAAGAGAGTGAAAAGTTAAATTCTTGATAAGTAGTAGTTTAGTTGATGAAAATTGAGTGTTAAAATGATATATGTGTAACATCCCGGATTTTCAGGACCGTTCTAGAGGATTCCCGGACTTACGCTATAGTCTCGCAAACAGAATGATAAAGAAGAATAGGAGTTCAAGCGATGTTATGTGAGTTAGAATAATAGATTAGGATTTTAGTCGCGTTGGAATACGTGTGGGATCAAAAGTCAGTTACCCGATTTTATAATACGAGTAAAGTCTACAGTTTTGGCCACAGAATTTGCAAACGAACTCCGATTGAGTTGGGTCTTAGACCATCTGATTCGTTTTTCCGAGACGAACAACTTTGTGTTGAGCACATTTCGAGAATCGCATCAGAAGGGCTTCAAAATCACATATTTCCGAAAATACACTTCCTAGTGGGGGCATTTTTGTCATTTTCGAACTTAAGATATTTTTATTATAATTATTATATATTCTTATTATTAGCAAATACAGAAAAGAGGGAAAAAAAAAAAGAAAAAGAAACCGTGTACGTGACACGAGCAGGGGGAGGAAGAGTTGGCGTCGCAGGCGGCCATCCGGTGGCCGGCGCCGGCGCGCGTCGGCACTATAGTGATCGTCCGGCCACGACGCAACCCGTGGTGGTTGGCGATCATGCAGACGGCGACCACAACGGCGGGAAATGGGGAAGAAAGAGGTGCGATTTTGGTTGTCTGATCCCCGGCTTTTCGGTTCATTTCATGAGTCGTGCCACCCGCCAAATCGAAGCCCTCGATGAGTACTACGAGTGTGCAGAGTCGGTTTCACCGAACAGCGGCCGAAAGCACGTGAATCGAGGAGGAAAGTGGCGCGTGTACTGTAGCACCCATGTGAATAGTAGCTCCGATCGGAATTCCGATCGCACCAGCGCGTTTGTATGGCCGAGGGGAGTTCGAATATGGCCTCGGAATTTTGGTACGACTCTCCGTTTAGATTTTGTTATTTTCAAGTATATCGATTTATATTCGGATGTTTCTGGTAGTTTCGTAGTGTAACGAATTTGCATGAAATGAATTGAATATTATATAATGTGTTAAAATGATAAATGTGGTAGAATCAGGGAAAATCGGATGAGATATGATCGATTCGGTAGAATTAGCGAGTTTCCGGTAAAATGGAGTTTCTCGCGCGATTGAGCGTAGATGATTGTAAACATAGTTATGATGTAAATATGGTATTGCGAGGGTAATTAGGTAATTTTGGATTAGTTCGGAGGGTTCGAGACTCTTCCGTAGCGTTAGCGGAAACTTTTCCGCAAGTTTTACTACAAACGCGTAAATGAGAATATGACCCATCTAGCTAATTTAGAATAGCATGTAAGCATGTATTAGAGTAATGAAGCTTAGACTGTAGTATCAGAGATGATTCTGGTGTTCCGAGGAAGTCCGTAGTTAGTATAGACGAGTTGAAAGTTCCGCAAATAGCGGTTCTGACAGATGATGTGTTTTGTTTTGACAGATCGGACCCGGATCACGGGCTTTCGTCTAGCCAGGTAAGTAACTCATGCCTTGAATACTTAAGAAATCTAGCGTTACTCGAAATATGTAATATAACAAAGTTGTATATAGTTATAAGTATGAAACCTATATATATTTATATACTTATATAATGATGAATGTAGAGGAGATAAGCATGTGTATTTATATACATATCCAGATAAGAACAAGTAATTATAAACAGATGTATGAGCAAGAGATAAACATGAGTACTTAGAAATATAAAGATGCATATGTAGGTATAAACTGGTATGTATACTTAGATAAGAGCATTGAATAATATCATGAATATAATTTAGTGAAACTTGGGTTTGGGGGATGTAGAAACTACACCCTAGGGAATGAGATTAGAGTTATAAATGAAATAACAGATATGGACTAGATATATGAAGGAAAGTTGTAATCTAGTTTTTATATAAGGATATTAGTAACATAAGGATAGAAACGAGTATATAAAGTGATAAAGAGCCTGAATGAATAGAATATGCACAACATGAGATTCTTGAGCACAAGTTGATAGTTAGAAAATGGCAAAGCAGTTTAAGAACTAAGATAATGGAACTCATATACGTTCGAGGTCTAATGTAGTTATAGAGTTTTGATTGTATGTGTATGAGTATAAATTACACAATATATTGATTGTGAGCCACCGGCAAGGTAAGTTATAGAGGTAAGCCTAGTTATGATGGTATAAATGTGTAAGTATACTGAGAATAATATAAACATATTTAATGTGAGTTGATTCAAAATGTAAGCATATAAGGAATAGAATACATAATTCATTACTTGCATATAGGCATAAACATGTGCATGAGCATATGTGATAGTATGGAATAAGCATATAGTTAAACATGGTTAAGGTAGAGAGGATCATGAGAAAACATATGCATGTGTGTGTGTGTTAAAGTTTTCAGTAGTCAAGCAAAAGATAAAAAAAATTTCAAAGATTTCAAAGGTTTCAAAGAAAAGTTTCAGATGTTTTGAAAGACAATATATTTCAGAAAAGCTTTCTTTCAGTTTTGAGATACAGTATATGGTTTTATGGTTTTCGGGGCATGAGGTAAAAAATCACCCCAGTATGTAACTTGAGATACAGTTCGGAATTGACGGATAATTTGGAATTGACGGATATAGACGCATGTGCACATGTGGAGGACTGAGGGGACGCTCTCAGATCCTCGAGTAGGACTATGGGCTACAGGGTCCCAAAATCCTGATTTTCAGAGATGCCCAGTTGAGTTATGGTCCTGGGCATCGAGTACACCCAGTTGAGTAATGGTCCTGGGTGCAGAGAGACGTCCAGTTGAGTTATGGTCCTGGACGTAGAGCAGTTTTCAGTTTTCAGATTTTCCAGTACACGGTTTTCAGAAACAGTTTTTCAGATTTCCACTTTCAGTTTTCAGAGACGCCGCAGTTGAGTTATGGTATTGGGCATCAAGTATTTTCAGTTTTTTGTTTTCAGATCATCAATGTATAGTTTTCAAAAGTCAGAATTTAGTAAACAGTTTTCAGAAAATAGATTTTAGAAATAGTTTCCAAAAAACAGCAGTTTTATAAGAGATTCAGAATTATAAAGTAGAAATCAGTTTTCAAGTAAAGCTTTCAGCAAAGAGTTTTTAGAAACCGTTTTTAGAGAACAGTTTTTCAGAAAAGGTTTTCAGAAAGTATTTTCTAAATAGTAAGACATGTTAAAGTAGAAAGTAGTTACGAGTTATGCATATCAACAATACATTTCAGATATCATTTGGGTTATATGTAGCTTATATTCATGCATGATGGCATTGTCACATTTATATGCATAAGTGGTTATTAATGATATAACTTGTATGTTTATATAAGATTAACCTTTGTGAATGACAGTGTATGACAACACGAGTTCATATATATGTAAAGGTACTTTAGATTGCGTATGTTTATAGTAGTGTGGGGATTTGTTACGTAAGTGATTTTCATTATCTGCATGTGAAGAGTATTAATGATAGATTTAGCATATAATATGTAAGACCGTTAAAGAAGAATGGTTGATAGAAATAATAAGCTTTATTTGACCGATTTGATGATATTTCAAGACTGTAAAAGAAAGAAAGTTATTATAATTGTCTAATTTTCGACTAGCTCAGAGTATACAGAAAGGTTAAAAAAGAATCAGAGCAGCACAGTATAAGTGTAATGGACTTTAGTCGTTAGTTAGTAAAATAAAACCTGATGGGTTATAAGGATTGTAGTAATCATAAGTTAATTTATGTATGTGTGTGTTCAGACAAAAGATCAGTAACTAGTAGTGTGGTAATTAAATGGATAAAAATCATATAGTTATATATGTTTGTAAATTTCTGCATGATTACTTACTGAGTCAATATGACTCACACTTTTTCAGTTGTAGTTTTACAGGTCAGTAGCAGTAGTTCGGTGAAGACTTTGAAGACAGCGGATCACCTCAATTGCAGTCGAGAGAGTGTCGAGTCCTGGGTCAGATTGTGGGTCCTCACGGCCCTTTTGTATTGTATTTTGCATTTGTATCATTTAAGTAAGGATTATGTAATAGTGTAGTTGTTATTTTGAGTTCTGGTCGGAGGCCAAGTGTTTACACTTTGTTCTTTGAGTTCAGGCCCGAGGCCTTGATGTTGTGTTTCCGGCCTGAGGCCGAGATTGTTGTGTTTTTGTTGTATGTGGATGTTGGCTACAGGCCAGGTTGCATGATGTTTCGAATATATCATGCCGAAATTTCGTTAGAATCAGAGGTTTATGGAGATGGGTTCTCCTGTCTCCTACCGGTAGCATCCTGGCCTAGGCGGGATGTTACAATATGAGATTTGGTTTGTAGCTTGAAAGTGTTGGAGTGGAGTAAGGATAGAAGATTTGGGTTTGGGTTTGGGATTGAATTTGAGAAGAAAACCAGTAACTTGGTTTTCCAGGTTGCGTCGCGACGTGGCCCTGGCGTTGCGACTCGCAGTAGAAACGTTAGAGGCATTTCTGGATCGCGCGCGTCGCGACGCGCCAAGGCCAGCGTCGCGATGCGAGAAGCTAAACATGGCCAAAACAGTTTTAAATCCATTCTCACACGTTCAAGACCACCCTTAGGACCTCAAATCAGTTCTTTAGCTCGCACTCCTTGCTAATACAACATAATATAATGAGTTACGACTTATGCACCCAAAACTAGTAAGTTTAGCCTAGTTCTAGAATTCATCTCATAGCTTCTAAGTCTGATCAAGTTATCACTTTTAGACCATTGCAGGAAATACAATATCCTTTGACAAGCAGTATATCCATCCAGTCCCTAAGCACTGTAAATGGACACTTTTTTTATCTGATTTTTATTTCGTATTTTCATACCAGACTTACACTTTACGCTTTAGGGCGTTAAAATTTATTTATTACAGTTATTTCATGAAATTGATGTTTTAAGTTATATTGTGGATATAAATGTTTTCAAAACATAATTTTTTAATGTTTTCGGGGCATGAGGTAAAACCTCACCCCAGTATGTAACTTTTGACACAGTTGGAATTGACGGATACAAAGAGCATGTGCACATGTTGAGGACTGATGGGAAGCTCTCAGATCCTCCAGATGGACTAGGGGGACGGCGATACGTAACGCCCCTAGACCCCAGTTTGAGCTTGGGTGGTAGCATAGATCTGCACCCCAAACTCCAGTTTGTGGCTTGGGGACGGCGATATGTAACGCCCCAAGACCACCAGTTTCTGAGACAGTAGTGGCATGCTTTGGGGGACGGCGATAGGTAACGCCCTAAAGTCATGGATTTGCATTGTTGGCTCCAGTTAGGCGTATGGGGGATGACGATACGTAACGCCCTCATACATCCAGGTTTTCAGACATAAATACAGATTTCAGAAAAGCTTTCAGTTTTCAGATTATATACAGTTTTCAGAGTTTCAAAAACACAGATTTCGAAATCCAAATTTTAGCATATAGATTTCAGAACCCATATTTTAGAGACAGTTTTCAGAAACTAGAGTTTCCAAAGAATTTTCACAAAGATAAAGTTTTCAGAAATAGTTTGCATATAAATATGTTTTTATTGAAACTATGGTTTTGAAATCAAGTTTTGTTTTAGTTTTCAGTTTAGTTCACTCACTTAGATCGTATAGCGCTCTAACCCCCCCCCCCCTCCAGTTTTATTTGTTTGTAGGGATTCCAGGAGGACAAGCTTGGGAGGATGAATACTAATGCAATCACCAGGGATGGAGTCCACCAGCATTAAATCATATAGTATAAGAGTCCAGTCAGTGTCAAGTAAAAGTTTCTAGTATACTCTAGTAAAGTACGAGTCTTTAAGAGCATATGACATGTTGTATAAAGTAAAGTATTTGAATTTACAGATATGAGTAAATAAAAATATTTCAAATGGAATATGGTTTACATGCACGATATTGCATTAGAATAGTTTAGAATACAGTCAGTCAGTCAGAGGCTTAAGGGGTTAGTATAGCTATCACTTGCCGGTAACATCTCCCAGATCGGGATGTTACAGGGCTGCAGGCAGCTGAGCTGTTACTGTTGCTGCTGCAGTTGGCACTTCGGCGGTGTAACATTTGGTTCTGTTTAGTAGGTTTTTTTACCCACCCGATAAGCCTCGATTATGACTGATATGCCAGTTCCAATTTTGAAATACTTTTACCTAGATCAGGCCAAGGTTCCGGTTCGGAACCGGAACCGAACTGATTCGGTTAAGGTTCTTACCCTGACCGAACCGTTTAGAACCGTGATGAGTGGTAAATGTATCACTATTTCCCACTCATTTAACTTAATATTTTGTATAGTTTCTTGAGTTTTGTGAATATTTTGATGTGTTTTGTGGTATTTTGTAGATAAATAAAGTTTCAGGACACTCTGGAGGTGATTTGGGGCCAAAATAGTGAAAAATAGACAAAAGGGCAAAATTATAATTTTTGATATTACACTTGTGCGTCCTCGCATAACTAAGTCATAAATTCATTTTTATAATTTTCAGATTGGTAATAATTTTACTTATTAGTTATGCTAGGGCGCATTGTTGGGGTTGGTGCTCATAGCGCCAATCTGGACCGTATTTATGTCTGATTCATGAATAAGAACATCCCCTTATTCCATAATATTACTTATTTGTGGTTGCACCTCTTATCTTTATATACGTATTCGATCTGATTACGATTAGATTGAAACTAAATGTGATTTAGTGATATGTATATATCAGACAAAGACCCGATAATATATAATGCAATACACAGTTACAAAGATAGTTTGTAATTGACATTGGGAAGTGTTATTGATATATATATATATATATATATATATATATATGTATATTATCGAATAAAGTTCCTGGTCAAGATTCACTAACATGGGTCGGTTAGTAAAATCTGTCGAGACCAGTACATGTCGTATATCGAGACTTGGTCCGATGGTTTATCCCAATGAACCATGAGTGTGGGGAGACTCGTATAGACGTGTAGGTGTTTATAGTGTATAAACATTTAACGGCTCACCGAAGATTCTTAATGGATGGTACGCCAACGTCAATAAGAATCTTCTCGGGTTGAGTAGCATAGTGGTCCTTCGACTTGAGATACCACTGTGGATGTATGAGACATCCTCCACACTTAGATGGCAGTCATGTCACCGATCTATTTAGATCAGACCTCCGCCTGTTCGTTGGGTATGGACCGATCCTCAGGATATCCTATGTGTGTCAAGATAGGATCCGTCAGTTCTGTGTACAGAGCATAGGTAGTCCATATACTATTAGCAGTCTGTTAAATCTGTGGCCACAGTATACTTCAGAAGTAAGTTCCGAATGTTATTTAGAGATTGTTAATGGATACGTCGACGGGATAATACCTATAGAGATTTGACGTTTACATATATATCTCTGGGATTATCCGGATACCTGTGACGGAGGGATTATACATATGCAATGACCTCGACCTGTATGATTCAGCGAGATTATCCGTGATCGTCATAATCTATGGGTGGATAGATTATGGACACAAAATTGGATTTCATGACGGATATACCTGAATCTAGAGAGTCTCAATAATGAAACATACTCTAGAGCACTAGAGCAACATTTATGAATAATGATGATTATTTATAAATCGTTTAAACGTTAAACGAAAAATACATGCTAATGGGCCGAACCGTCATTTCCTATTAATGTGTATTTGTATTTAATATATGATAATATTAAATACACATTAATAAATAGTCAAATAAAGGTATTTGACATATATCATTATATATATGTATTTGAGATATTTAAAGTAAATGTAATACATATATTTGATATATTTGTATTTAATTATTTAATTGTTAAATGATTAATCTAATTAAAATATAAATATATCACCAAATGATAAAGTTAGGAAATGATTTAAATGTAAATGTTGACTTTACATTAAAGGAAAAGGTTGTCAAATTGATTTTGACTTCTTAAGATATTTGTTCAAAATTGTTTGAAAAATAAAAATATCTTTTTCCTTTATTTTCTATTCAATTCGGCCATACACTTTATAAATATAAGAGTTATATTTTTCCTAAGTTGCCTTTGTTGAGTTAATTAAATATCTTTAAAGTTGTTTTAGATATTTAATCAAGTTGAACAAATGAAAGTGAAATGAAAAATCAAATTACAAGACTTGTGTTCATTTGGTGAAATTCGGCCAAGGTGGATTTGGTCCAAGTATATATTGTTTTTCATTTTATTTTATTTTTAACCTAATACACTTTCAAAAGAAAAACTCCATTGAAGGAAACAAAGGAAGCTTGTGAGAAAGAAAGATAAAATCAAAGAAAGCTTGGATTTTAGTAAGTTTCTTCAACTTACTATTAGAAAGGAAAATGTTCCTTAGTATCTAGGCTTTAACATATGATGTTCTTAGGTTATTTATTTCTTTATTCCTTGTGTTTTTGATGGTGGAAGTTTTGGTGAAAGTGTAGAGAATGTATGATGAAGGAAGCTTATGGCTATTGTAGTAATAAGTGTTCTTTTATGGTTTTGGAAACCTTGTTGCTAAACTAGAGTTGTTGACCCACTCTTAGATGACCTAGATTTGATCTTGAGTTGTTTCATTGTGTTGAGACTTTGATTGGATGGAAGAAAGATGATTGAAGTGTTGGATTTAACCAATTTGGTCTAATTTGTCCAATTTGATGAAATTGGAAAATTAAGGTTCATGACCAATTCCAAATTTGGGGATTTTCATATATGTTGTGCATTTGGATGTTTATATGATGCATATAAAGTTTCATGTTCATTGGATTACATCTTGATGTGTTTTGATGTATGAAATGACAAAGTGCACAAAATGGCACCATTGTGGGAGCATTCGGCCAAGTCACTAATATTTGGGGATTTTGATTATTTTGGTGTTTTGATGTTTTGAACATGCTAATTTCATCTTAGAAATGATTTAGAATCATTCAAAATTGATTTGATCAATTTCGGATTAAAATGGACTAAATACCAAGTGTAAGGGCAATTCGGTAAATTCACTTGAATATGATTCATTTGAATTTTATTTCATAATTTGATTATTGGATAATTAAATAAATATGTTTATTTAATTAATCCGAGAAAAAAGTTTTGAAATCGGAAAATTTGATTTTCCGCCGCTTCCGCTGCGTTACCGGATTCTGCCCCAGAAAACCCCTACAAAATGGTATCAGAGCGAGTCTGATTCTAGGCCTCCATAAATGATTAGCTTGTTTTATTCAATGTTTAATCATGTTTTCTTGACTTTATACATGCATGTTATAATCTAATTTGATTAGATTTAGGGTGTATGACATTTAATGGAATATCCCCGCTAAATAAGGTTTTGAAGTAACTAGTATTTGGAATACTTGTTTCTTGGTCCGTCTTGTCAATACGGTTTATAGATATTTTTCTGTGACTACATCCGAGACCGTGCCTCTGCTGTGAGGGTGTAGCCGGTAGAGATTTATTTATGCCGGATGTATATTAGATACTAGATAAATTCAAGCGAAAGCGGAATCCTGAACGTGCCCTAGCTGTCAGGGTTACACAAGTAACTTGAGTTTATCATTGGTAAGTTTAACCTTGGTATGTCTCCTTGTGGGCCTGCCTTCGCAGCGAAAACGAGAAACGACCAGGACTGGAACCTTGGAGTCACTAGTGAGTGATTGACAATTAGTTGTCTACCTGTGAATATACGTAGGCGAGACCGTGCCTCTACTGTGAGTCGAAATATATTCATGGGGTCCACTTCCCATTATGGAATTCAATTTAATTATTGAATTCTTGTTTTTCCGTTGGGGATTACGGTATTACGTAAAATAGTGGGAGGCACTGCTAAGTTTAAAATATTCCATAACTTTGGCAGTGTGTATTATTATGGAAATTGTCGTTTGTTTGTTTCCTTATTCTATAGTAGATAGAATTAAACTTTTATTTACTGCACACATATTTTGATATGTTATCTGACTAGACTCTTGGTTGCAGTCATTCTAGAATAGGTTCTAGATACTACTAGATTAGGATATTATTAGATTAGTCTAAACCATCGGGAACTGTTGTTCCAATTTTCTTGAAAAATCAAGATGGTTAATGACTTAGTTTCTAAGTCATGATAGATAATCTAGATAGATATCCCCTTTAGGATATAATACTTTAGAGACAATAGTTTCTTATGCAGTAAGAATTGACTTGAATTAGTTCATGTCTCGAGATTCTTGACTGGCATTTAGAAAGCCTTATTAGGTATTTGTTTATCTAGTAATGACGTTTCTAAGCTTTAACTACCTTTAGAGGTAATGTGTCTGACACAATTTGC
>SKCR01035371.1:0-62500 GCA_019454045.1 Zanthoxylum bungeanum | reverse complement strand
TGATGAAGGAAGCTTATGACTATTGTAGTAATAAGTGTTCTTTTATGGTTTTGGAAACCTTGTTGCTAATCTAGAGTTGTTGACCCACTCTTAGATGACCTAGATTTTATCTTGAGTTGTTTCATTGTGTTGAGACTTTGATTGGATGGAAGAAAGATGATTGAAGTGTTGGATTTAACCAATTTGGTCTAATTTTTCCAATTTGAAGAAATTGGAAAATTAAGGTTCATGACCAATTCCAAATTTGGGGCTTTTCATATATGTTGTGCATTTGGATGTGTATATGATGCATATAAAGTTTCATGTTCATTGGATTACATCTTGATGTATTTTGATGCATGAAATGACAAAGTGCACAAAATGGCACCATTATGGGAGCATTCGGCCAAGTCACTAATATTTGGGGATTTTGATTGTTTTGGTGTTTTGATGTTTTGAACATGCTAAGTTCATCTTAGAAATGATTTAGAATCATTCAAAATTGATTTGATCAATTTCGGACTAAAATGGACTAAATACCAAGTGTAAGGGCAATTCGGTAAATTCAATTGAATATGATTCATTTGAATTTTATTTCATAATTTGATTATTGGATAATTAAATAAATTTATTTATTTAATTAATCCGAGAAAAAGTTTTGAAATTGAAAAATTTAATTTTCCGCCGCTTCCGCTGCGTTACCAGATTCTGCCCCAGAAACCCCTACACGCATAACAACTTTCCATAAAAAAAAGTGTATGTATATGTATGTATGTGTGTGTATATATAAAAAAATTATATAACACTACTTCACTCATATTTTTGACTTGTCAAGAAAAAACTTTTGTAATTCTTGATAAAAAAATAGGTATAACTAAAACATTTGTAATTATTGATAAAAAAAATAAGTGTAATTGAAAAATCAAATCCAACTAGAAAAAATCGAAGTAAAGTGGTAATTTTTTAATTTCAAAAATTATTATTAGATCAAATCCAACGGCAAAAAACACTGATATATATATATATATATAATATATATATATATTATATATATATATATAATATATATATTTTATTTTGCCGATATGCGAGGGCGCACAACCCTATTTCCAATAATATATATATATATGGTATCAGACTAGGTGTGGTTGGATGTTATATTGAGATAAAGATTTCATGTTTTCTTTCTTTTAAATTATCTTCTGTGTGTTTGTTGAATATTTTACTGGTTGTAAGTCCCGTTTAGGATATGAGTCCGCTTAGGGCAGTAAACCCATACCTGTAGACAAACTCATAGGTCTTAGTTTAAAGGCTTAAGTTACTCATGGAGTCTCTGCTCTGTAGAACCTCCTCTTTGTCTAGCTCTTCTACTGAAAAGACGAGTATTTCAAAGAATATAGTAAACTCAGAAGAATTTATAATTGAAGATTTTGATAAAGCCATTGACTGTTGGAAATTGCCAAAGATTTCTAAAGACATGATTTATAAAACCAAAAAGCTTGATTTTCTAAAAACAGATTATATCATAAAAACTGAAGAACGTGATATTACTCTTACAAAACCTTTTGAGACAATTAAATTATTTTCTGAACATGCTTTAAAACATTTAAGAGATAAAAAATTTAATTATGTGCATGTTGGTTTAATCCAAGTTGGAATAAAGCCCCTCACTAAAGAAGGCTTAGATACCTCAATCTTAGCTGTTCTAAGAGATGGCAGATTCATCTCTTTTGGCGATTCTTTACTTAGTAGTATTGAATCAAGTCTCTGTAAAGGTCCTATTTCTTTTGACTGTTACCCAAATATTACAGTCTCCTTAAAAGACAAAAATATCCTCAAAAGCATGATCCTTCAAATCAAAACCCATAATTACCACATGTTTGAAGGATCCATTCCCGTTGCTTTGATCTACAAGATCTCCTACAAAGCTATGCATTCTGCGTTTAATAGGCAACATAAACTCCAGTCAAAGAAAGATGAAACTCTTCTCTTGCAAACTGATCTTTCAAAATCAAACACTGTCATTCCTAGACCCATCCAATGGAAAGATATAAATCTTCCCGATGAATGGATTCTAGAAGGAGCCACTGAACCAGTGATTCCAAAACAACTTGAACCAAATACAGAGTTACAAAATGTGACTCAGTATTCTGATGGAAAAGTCAGATTATCTTTCAGAAGAAGTACCTCTTCTAGGTTCTGTGATAGAGAATCTGTTTCTAGTATTCCCTCTCTAGAACGAAAATTCTCTAAAGTCCCATCCGTCATAAATCTACCCTATAAAGAACAACCTAGATTCTCCACTTCAGATATTCCAAGTTCTTCCATTCGTTCTGTTGATTATACTACTAGTATCCCTCACCCTATTTATACTAGTAGCCAACATGAACAAAGCAATGTTGAAAAAGACCCTTCTCCCCCAACATCTCCTACATTTTCTGCAGTCACGGAAAATGTCATAAGTGTCCTACAAAGAGATTTCAATTTGGATAAAGCCTCTTTGCACAAAGATTTTTATTCTGATTTGAACAAAGAAAAAAGACTTTGGTTTTCAAACACTTTTTAAACCAAAGAAAACAAATTCAAGAATCTTACTATAATTTTATAAACTTGCATAAAGTTCATATTACATTTTTTAATTGGTTTGAAATGTATGCTTCGAGAAATAACATTTCTTACCCTTTTAAAGAATCAAATCCCATTACCATTAGGAAGAAAATTCCACAATGGAATCTTTCTGATAGTGATAGAACTGCAGAATCTGAACATCATTCTTTAAGGAATATAACCATAGACCATGGTGAACCTTCAGTCCAGATTAAAGCCTCACCTTTAAGATACATAGAGCTAATGACACTGATAAAGACTTAGATAGTATTATTCAACAGAATAACTTCTGTAATACTAATCTAAACACAATTGGAAAACAGTTGACTAGAATAGAAAGTCAAATCCAACAGTCTATAATTACTGTTTCCCCCTTAAAGACTGTAATAAAGCCTAATGAGGACAAGAAGCTTAAAAAGCCTATTTTTGAACCATTCCAGGTTTCCAAAGATAGCCAGAAACTTGTCCATGAGTCAAAACTGATTTTGGTAAAGCTATTAAAGAACAATTGGATATGATAGAAACATCTTCTTCCTCTTCAAAAAGAAAATTGATATTGCCCTAGATACTCCCCAATCTAGTAGTAGAATCAGAGTTCTAGACTTAGATAACTCTTCCATAGCTTCCTCTGACATAGAAGCCTTTCAAGAAAATTCCAAACCTGTCTCTAAAGTCAGCAAAGTTCATTGGGAACTAGCACTTCCTTCTACTTCTTATTCCCCTCCTGATCTAGCCGTTGGTAACAGGCCTAATGCAATAAGCCAGTCCCGGTTTAATACATCTTCTGTCTATGAATAGAACATAGATGGAATGTCTGAATACAATATTCTTAGCCTGTTACAACAAATGACCATGGCAGCTAATGCCTACAAAACCCAAACAGGAACCTCTGACAAAGCTATTACAGAGATCCTTGTTGCTGGTTTTACTGGTCAGCTTAAAGGTTGGTGGGATCATCTTCTCACCAAAAGTCAACAATTAGACATCTTGGATGCTATCCAAACAGATGAAGACAATGTTCCTATTCTGGATGAATACAACAGTCATGCAACTTTAATTTTGACAATTCCCTCCATTTCATAGGAGACCCATCTCACTTACGAGATAAAAATGCTGAGTTACTACATAACCTTAGGTGTAGAAAACTTAGTGATTTCCACAGCTATAAAACCATTTTTTTTACCCGTCTCTTCCTAAGGGACGATGCTAATAATATTACCCTAGTCCTTTCATCTGATTTCCAAATTGACACAGTAGCCTTGTTTGACACATGTGTTGATTTAAATTGTATAAAAGAAATTATTATTCCAAATAGATTTCATAAAAAAAACACATGAAAGACTTTCTGCCGCAAATAATTCAAAATTAAAAATTTCTTCCAAAGTTGATGCTTCAATTCCTAATGATGGTTTTGAATTCAGGACTTCTTTCTTTTAACAAATGATATACATCATGCTGTTATTCTTGGAACTCCTTTCATAAACTTCATTACTCCTTATACCGTTAATTATGATGGTATAACCTTTAAAGCAAAAAATAAAAAATTAAAGTTTTCCTTTATTGAAAAACCTAAAACAAGAAATCTGAATATTGTAAAAGCTTGTTCTGTTTATCAGAACCATGTTAGTGTTTTGATAAAGAAAAAACAAAATGACTTACTATACTTAAAAAAAGATTTAAATATTGAAAGAATTGAAAAACAATTACAAACTGATTTTATAAAACAAAAGATTAATGATTTCAAAGTTTTAATTGAAAAAAGAAATTTGTGCCGATTTACCTTCTGCTTTTTGGAATAGAAAGCAACATTTGATAGATCTTCCTTATGAGTCCTCTTTTGATGAAAAAAAAATCCCTACAAAAGCTAGACCTATTCAAGTGAATATGGATTTAGAAAAACACTGTAGGAATGAGATCAAAGATTTACAGTCTAAAGGTTTAATTGTTAAGTCTAGGTCTCCTTGGTCTTGCGCCGCCTTCTATGTGAATAAAAATTCTGAAATAGAAAGAGGTACACCAAGACTTGTGATCAATTACAAGCCTTTAAACAAATCCCTAAAATGGATTAGGTATCCCATACCTAACAAAAAAGATTTGCTTCAAAAACTTCACTCTGCTTACATATTCTCAAAATTTGATATGAAGTCTGGTTTTTGGCAAATTCAAATTCATCCTAAAGACCGTTATAAAACTGCTTTTACTGTTCCATTTGGACAATTTGAATGGACAGTTATGCCATTTGGTTTAAAAAATGCACCTTCTGAGTTTCAAAGGATTATGAATGACATTTATAACCCTTACTCAGAATTTTGCATAGTTTATATTGATGATGTGCTGATCTTCTCCAAAGACATTGATCAACATTTCAAACATTTAAAGACCTTTTATTTTGCCACTAGGAAAGCTGGCTTAGCTGTTTCTAGTACTAAGATTTCTCTGTTTCAGACTAAAGTTAGATTCCTAGGACATTACATTTCCAAAGGAACAATTACACCTATTGAAAGATCTCTAGCTTTTGCTGATAAATTTCCTGATAAAATCCTTGATAAAACCCAACTCCAAAGATTTCTAGGAAGTCTAAATTATGTTCTAGACTTTTGTCCTAATATCAATAGTATTGCAAAACCCTTACATAATAGGTTAAAGAAAATCCATGTCCCTTGGACTGATGAACACACTAAAGCTATTAGATTAATAAAAGATACCGTTAAAGAAATCCCCTTTTATATTTAGCTAACCCTGGCTTACCAAAAGTTGTCGAGACTGATGCGTCTGACTTAGGGTATGGTGGTATCTTAAAGCAAGTTGAGAATAATAGAGAACAGATAGTACAATATGTTTCTGCCCATTGGAATGATTGCCAAAAAAATTATTCTACTATTAAAAAAGAGATTTTATCCATTGTTTTATGCATATCTAAATTCCAAAGTGATTTACTAAATCAAAAATTCCTACTAAGAATTGATTGCAAAGCTGCAAAACATGTTTTAGAAAAAGATGTTCAAAACATTGCATCTAAACAAATTTTTGCACGATGGCAAGCAATTTTAAGTGTTTTTGATTTTGAAATTGAATTTATTAAAGGAGATGAAAAATCTGTTCCAGATTTTCTAACCAGAGAATTTCTTCAAAACAGATAATGCCACCCAAAAGAAAAGACACTGGCAAAGCCAAACTTAAAGAACCAGTTGTCCAAAGCACCTACAAAGAATCCCAGTCTCCTCCACCAATTCCAAAATTGGCCTCTGGCATTCCTATAAAATCTTGGATTGACACAATCCAAGAAGAAGAAGAATCCTCATCCAAAGCTATTACTTCTCAAGAACAAGTAAATGAATGGATTGAATCCATTTCAAAATCTCCTGAACATATTCTTGCTCTACAAATCTTTTCAAAAAACCAAGAAATTCAAAAGACTTCTTCTAAAGAAACTCTTTTTTCAAAACCCCAAAAAGAAATTGTTTTAAGTGGAAGTTCCTCTTCCCAATTTATTTCTCAAAAACCTTCTCAAAAGTCGGATTGGTATAATAAAACTTATCAATAAAATATTTTAAGTGTTGAAGATGGGTTTTATAATCCTGATCCATTTGTAACTCTTTCAAAGTTTTTCCCAAAGGGTGGTTTTTCAAACCATGGGATTTATCAAAACCCCAATCCTTTTATCAAGACATTCTTGAATTCACTGAATCAGTAAAATTCAAGCATTTTTATCTTTCTGATGCTCATTCTGAGCCCGCCTATTCAACAACCACTATCCTTAAAGTCCTTTCTCCAAAGCATTGGGGAGAACCCCTTCACAGCCCCAAATCCTTTCCCGCCATTTTCAAAATCGCATAAACCACTGCTTATCCTTCTCTTACTGGGATTACCAACAAGCATGGTTTAATACCTTTCTTATTCAAAATCCAAAGAAAAGCCACTCATGGTTATTCTTCTTCAATTCGAAAATAACCTTAGAAAGCCTTCCAAACTGGTTCCAACATTGGTGGAACTATTATGGGCCAAGCCCTGATATCCTTACTCCTAATACAAAAGCCTGTTTGAACCTCTTCAAAGCCCATTATACCCCCTCTGTTTCAGAGAAAAGATTCCCCCATTTCCTCTGTTTCTGTACAAACTTTTTCTTACCTTGGGTCTGGATGTGGAGTCTTCAATTTCACACTCATGAAACCCAATTGATTATCCAAAGAACCTTTAAAGTAAAATGGTGGTCCAAATTTGTTGAAGAGTCCAAGCTGTCCCAACTCATGGTCCAGCAATGGCTCTGTGCCAAAGGCCATCTCAAATCCAACATTGAAGATGTAAAAGCCCAAAGCACTTTCCTCTCTCAAAAATCTTCGGCCCAGTCACTATTGGCAGGTGCCAAAACTGAAGATGAATATTTCAAAATTATGCATCAGCTTCTTGCTTCCAGGCCAGCATCATCTGCTGCCAGCTCATCAAGTAGTGGGGAGCCACAACCTTTTATTTCCCTTGGAGATGATAACGAAGACGACTGTTTCGGTATCCTCTCTTCATTAAAGCATTAAAAAAAAGTATTACAGTAAAAGAAAATTATTTTCTTTTCCCCTTCACTCACTATTCTCATCACGAGAAAAAAGTTGTGGGACAAGAAAGTTTTCAAAAACCATTTGAGCATCCAAAGCTTAAGACAAAGGCCGGTGGGATCACAAGCATCTTACTTTTCAAGACAAAGCCATGTGAAGTTTTTCTACAACAGCTGACAAAGTCATAAAGCAAAGGCATCTTACTGTAACGCCATGTGAAGAAAGCACAATTATTCAAAGCATCATAAAGCAAAGGCATCTTACTGTAACGCCATGTGAAGAAAGCTCAATTATCATAAAGCAAAGGCATCTTACTGTAACGCCATGTGAAGAAAGCACAATTATTCAAAGCATCTTCCTATTTGTAATAATTGTTCTATTTCAAAGTTGTAATAGTGGCTGGATGTTGGGTATATAGTTCCCATTTACCTTCAGTTGAAGGCATCCGTTTTATTTTCCCATTTCCAATTCTCTAGAAATTGCTCTCAACTTTTCCTTTGTACCAAGCTTAAATTTTTGTTCTTTCAAAAGAAAATGTAAGCACCCGATTGTATACATTCATAAAGCTGTATCTTCAAAGCAAATTTTTCTTTTATGCATGCTTACAGACTGATAATTATATCAGTTCTGTTTTTAATCCTGTTACTGCTCCTCTGAGGCATAGAGACCGAATCTCTCCCCTCAGTTGTATTTCTCTTCTCCCTCCTCCTTCAGAGCACCATTTCTGGGATCCAAATCTGGTAGTGTGTTTGCAAACCCCCAGCCGACATTATTAAAATCTGATAATTATATGTTCATCTAGACGGTAATTATATTGTTTGAGATCCTGTCGTGTATGGTATCATATTACAACTTTGAATATTACAACTTTGAATATTACAATTATTACAAACAGGAAGATGCTTTGAATAATTGTGCTTTCTTCACATGGCGTTACAGTAAGATGCCTTTGCTTTATGATAATTGAGCTTTCTTCACATGGCGTTACAGTAAGATGCCTTTGCTTTATGATGCTTTGAATAATTGTGCTTTCTTCACATGGCGTTACAGTAAGATGCCTTTGCTTTATGACTTTGTCAGCTGTTGTAGAAAAACTTCACATGGCTTTGTCTTGAAAAGTAAGATGCTTGTGATCCTACCGGCCTTTGTCTTAAGCTTTGGATGCTCAAATCGTTTTTGAAAACTTTCTTGTCCCACAGCTTTTTTCTCGTGATGAGAATAGTGAGTGAAGGGGAAAAGAAAATAATTTTCTTTTACTGAAATACTTTTTTTTTAATGCTTTAATGAAGAGAGGATACCGAAACAGTCGTCTTCGTTATCATCTCCAAGGGAAATAAAAGGTTGTGGCTCCCCACTACTTGATGAGCTGGCAGCAGATGATGCTGGCCTCGAAGCAAGGAGCTGATGCATAATTTTGAAATATTCATCTTCAGTTTTGGCACCTGCCAAGAGTGACTGGGCCGAAGATTTTTTAGAGAGGAAAGTGCTTTGGGCTTTTACATCTTCAATGTTGGATTTGAGATGGCCTTTGGCACAGAGCCATTGCTGGACCATGTGTTGGGACAGCTTGGACTCTTCATCAAATTTGGACCACCATTTTACTTTAAAGGTTCTTTGGATAATCAATTGGGTTTCATGAGTGTGAAATTGAAGACTCCACATCCAGACCCAAGGTAAGAAAAAGTTTGTACAGAAACAGAGGAAAGGGGGGAATCTTTTCTCTGAAACAGAGGGGGTATAATGGGCTTTGAAGAGGTTCAAACAGGCTTTTGCATTAGGAGTAAGGATATCAGGGCTTGGCCCATAATAGTTCCACCAATGTTGGAACCAGTTTGGAAGGCTTTCTAAGGTTATTTTCGAATTGAAGAAGAATAACCATGAGTGGCTTTTCTTTGGATTTTGAATAAGAAAGGTATTAAACCATGCTTGTTGGTAATCCCAGTAAGAGAAGGATAAGCAGTGGTTTAGGCGATTTTGAAAATTGGCGGGAAAGGATTTGGGGCTGTGAAGGGGTTCTCCCCAATGCTTTGGAGAAAGGACTTTAAGGATAGTGGCTGTTGAATAGGCGGGCTCAGAATAAGTATCAGAAAGATAAAAATGCTTGAATTTTACTGATTCAGTGAATTCAAGAATGTCTTGATAAAAGGATTGGGGTTTTGATAAATCCCATGGTTTGAAAAACCAACCCTTTGGGAAAAACTTTGAAAGAGTTACAAATGGATCAGGATTATAAAACCCATCTTCAACACTTAAAATATTTTATTGATAAGTTTTATTATACCAATCCGACTTTTGAGAAGGTTTTTGAGAAATAAATTGGGAAGAGGAGCTTCCACTTAAAACAATTTCTTTTTGGGGTTTTGAAAAAAGAGTTTCTTTAGAAGAAGTCTTTTGAATTTCTTGGTTTTTTGAAAAGCTTTGTAGAGCAAGAATAAGTTCAAGAGATTTTGAAATGGATTCAATCCATTCATTTACCTGTTCTTGAGAAGTAATAGCTTTGGATGAGGATTCTTCTTCTTCTTGGATTGTGTCAATCCAAGATTTTATAGGAATGCCAGAGGCCAATTTTGGAATTGGTGGAGGAGACTGGGATTCTTTGTAGGTGCTTTGGACAACTGGTTCTTTAAGTTTGGCTTTGCCAGTGTCTTTTCTTTTGGGTGGCATTATCTGTTTTGAAGAAATTCTCTGGTTAGAAAATCTGGAACAGAATTTTCATCTCCTTTAATAATTCAATTTCAAAATCAAAAACACTTAAAATTGCTTGCCATCGTGCAAAAATTTGTTTAGATGCAATGTTTTGAACATCTTTTTCTAAAACATGTTTTGCAGCTTTGCAATCAATTCTTAGTAGGAATTTTTGATTTAGTAAATCACTTTGGAATTTAGATATGCATAAAACAATGGATAAAATCTCTTTTTTAATAGTAGAATAATTTTTTTTGGCAATCATTCCAATGGGCAGAAACATATTGTACTATATGTTCTCTATTATTCTCAACTTGCTTTAAGATACCACCATACCCTAAGTCAGACGCATCAGTCTCGACAACTTTTGGTAAGCCAGGGTTAGCTAAATATAAAAGGGGATTTCTTTAACGGTATCTTTTATTAATCTAATAGCTTTAGTGTGTTCATCAGTCCAAGGGACATGAATTTTCTTTAACCTATTATGTAAGGGTTTTGCAATCCTATTGATATTAGGACAAAAGTCTAGAACATAATTTAGACTTCCTAGAAATCTTTGGAGTTGGGTTTTATCAAGGATTTTATCAGGAAATTTATCAGCAAAAGCTAGAGATCTTTCAATAGGTGTAATTGTTCCTTTGGAAATGTAATGTCCTAGGAATCTAACTTTAGTCTGAAACAGAGAAATCTTAGTACTAGAAACAGCTAAGCCAGCTTTCCTAGTGGCAAAATAAAAGGTCTTTAAATGTTTGAAATGTTGATCAATGTCTTTGGAGAAGATCAGCACATCATCAATATAAACTATGCAAAATCTGAGTAAGGGTTATAAATGTCATTCATAATCCTTTGAAACTCAGAAGGTGCATTTTTTAAACCAAATGGCATAACTGTCCATTCAAATTGTCCAAATGGAACAGTAAAAGCAGTTTTCTAACGGTCTTTAGGATGAATTTGAATTTGCCAAAAACCAGACTTCATATCAAATTTTGAGAATATGTAAGTAGAGTGAAGTTTTTGAAGCAAATCTTTTTTCTTAGGTATGGGATACCTAATCCATTTTAGGGCTTTGTTTAAAGGCTTGTAATTGATCACAAGTCTTGGTGTACCTCTTTCTATTTCAGAATTTTTATTCACATAGAAGGCGGCGCAAGACCAATGAGACCTAGACTTAACAATTAAACCTTTAGACTGTAAATCTTTGATCTCATTCCTACAGTGTTTTTCTAAATCCATATTCATTTGAATAGGTCTAGCTTTTGTAGGGATTTGTTTTTCATCAAAAGAGGACTCATAAGGAAGATCTATCAAATGTTGCTTTCTATTCCAAAAAGCAGAAGGTAAATCAGCACAAATTTCTTTTTCAATTAAAACTTTGAAATCATTAATCTTTTGTTTTATAAAATCAGTTTGTAATTGTTTTTCAATTCTTTCAATATTTAAATCTTTTTTTAAGTATAGTAAGTCATTTTGTTTTTTCTTTATCAAAACACTAACATGGTTCTGATAAACAGAACAAGCTTTTACAATATTCAGATTTCTTGTTTTAGGTTTTTCAATAAAGGAAAACTTTAATTTTTTATTTTTTGCTTTAAAGGTTATACCATCATAATTAACGGTAGAAGGAGTAATGAGGTTTATGAAAGGAGTTCCAAGGATAACAGCATGATGTATATCATTTGTTAAAAGAAAGGAAGTCCTGAATTCAAAACCATCATTAGGAATTGAAGCATCAACTTTGGAAGAAATTTTTAATTTTGAATTATTTGCGGCAGAAAGTCTTTCATGTGTTTTTTTATGAAATCTATTTGGAATAATAATTTCTTTTATACAATTTAAATCAGCACCTGTGTCAAACAAGGCTACTGTGTCAATTTGGAAATCAGATGAAAGGACTAGGGTAATCCAAATTAAGTATTTTCTTGTTGTTACTTGTTTTAATACAAAAAGAAAATCATTTGGAAGAGACTCAATATTTAGATTTTGATTTTCAGACTCATCATTGTCAGAATCTGGAATTTTTTCAGAATTATCAACTAATTGACTTTTAAGAAGAAGTTGAATGGTTTCAGAATCATTTTTCTGTTTTTCTTTCAAATGTTTTATTTCAAACTTTATTTCTTGAATTTCCTTTTGAAGATCTTGAAAAGTAGGTACGTCTTTTTTATTTTTCTTTTTACCAAGAATTTGTGTAAGATCATAAGTACTCTGTTTTAAAACAGGAGTTTTGGAAGATCCACCTTTGTCAAGAGTTTTCAGAAGTTTATCAAGATATTCTCTTTGTAAATCAGGATCTGAAATATGTTTTACAATATCAAGAAAAGTTTCTTGTTCTTTAGTCAAAACATTAAGTTTCTTATTCTTTAAGTAAGAATCTGTGTGAGAATCACTATTGCTTTGACTAGAAGTATCTGAGTCAACTAACTCATCCAGGTTCAGAATTTCCTGTTACGGAAGATTCAGACTCAGAAGACTCAATAAGCAAGTTTGTTATTTTGGAAAGGATTTCTTCATTGAGGCCTAGCTCATGAAGTTTTTTGTTCATTCTACAATATTTTGAAATATGTCCTTTCTTTCCACATTTATAACAAGTAGCTTCTCTATAATTGAAAGGGGCTTTAGTTTTTGAAGTGTGAGGTTTCTTATTGGACTTCTTATAGGACTTTGAAGGTTTTTTATAGAAATTTTCTTTGGGACTGGAAAAAGATCTTTTAAACCTTTTAGAACTGTAATTCATTTTGTAAGGTTTTGAAGAACATTTTCCTTCGCAATCTTTGGAGGTACTATCTTTGAAAGGATCATAGTTGAACTGTTTACAAAAACTACCTAGTTCTTGCTTAGATTTCCTAAGCTCCCATTTTAAGCGTTTCTGTAATTTCAAGTCTTGGCAAATCTTTAAGCCTTCCTTATTGATAAAACTAACTAATTCACCATAGGTAAGTCTATCATAAAGGATACGGTTGTCATGGAGGGCTTTAATGGAATTTCTAACCTTTTCACCTAGAAGGGTAGGTAAACCTGCAAGGAATCTTTCTTTCCAAGTAATATTATTAGCATCGTCCCTTAGGAAGAGACGGGTAAAGAAAGTGGTTTTATAGCTTTGGAAATCACTAAGTTTTCTACACCTAAGGTTATGTAGTAACTCAGCATTTTTATCTCGTAAGTGAGATGGGTCTCCTATGAAATGGAGGGAAATGGTCAAAATTAAAGTTGCAACAGCATCTTGAATAGGACTGTTGTATTCATCCAGAATAGGAACATTGTCTTCATCTGTTTGGATAGCATCCAAGATGTCTAATTGTTGACTTTTGGTGAGAAGATGATCCCACCAACCTTTAAGCTGACCAGTAAAACCAGCAACAAGGATCTCTGTAATAGCTTTGTCAGAGGTTCCAGTTTGGGTTTTGTAGGCATTAGCTGCCATGGTCATTTGTTGTAACAGGCTAAGAATATTGTATTCAGACATTCCATCTATGTTCCATTCATAGACAGAATATGCATTAAACTGGGACTGGCTTATTGCACTAGGCCTGTTACCAACGGCTAGATCAGGAGGGGAATAAGAAGTAGAATGAAGTGCTAGTTCCCAATGAACTTTGCTGACTTTAGAGACAGGTTTGGAATTTTCTTGAAAGGCTTCTATGTCAGAGGAAGCTATGGAAGAGTTATCTAAGTCTAGAACTCCGATTCTACTACTAGATTGGGGAGTATCTAGGGCAATATCAATTTTCTTTTTTGAAGAGGAAGAAGATGTTTCTATCCTATCCAATTGTTCTTTAATAGCTTTAACAAAATCAGATTTTGACTCATGGACAAGTTTCTGGCTATCTTTGGAAACCTGGAATGGTTCAAAAATAGGCTTTTTAAGCTTCTTGTCCTCATTAGGCTTTATTACAGTCTTTAAGGGGGAAACAGTAATTATAGACTGTTGGATTTGACTTTCTATTCTAGTCAACTGTTTTCCAATTGTGTTTAGATTAGTATTACAGAAGTTATTCTGTTGAATAATACTATCTAAGTCTTTATCAGTGTCATTAGCTCTATGTATCTTTAAAGGTGAGGCTTTAATCTGGACTGAAGGTTCACCATGGTCTATGGTTATATTCCTTAAAGAATGATGTTCAGATTCTGCAGTTCTATCACTATCAGAAAGATTCCATTGTGGAATTTTCTTCCTAATGGTAATGGGATTTGATTCTTTAAAAGGGTAAGAAATGTTATTTCTCGAAGCATACATTTCAAACCAATTAAAAAATGTAATATGAACTTTATGCAAGTTTATAAAATTATAGTAAGATTCTTGAATTTGTTTTCTTTGGTTTAAAAAGTGTTTGAAAAACCAAAGTCTTTTTTCTTTGTTCAAATCAGAATAAAAATCTTTGTGCAATGAGGCTTTATCCAAATTGAAATCTCTTTGTAGGACACTTATGACATTTTCCGTGACTGCAGAAAATGTAGGAGATGTTGGGGGAGAAGGGTCTTTTTCAACATTGCTTTGTTCATGTTGGCTACTAGTATAAATAGGGTGAGGGATACTAGTAGTATAATCAACAGAACGAATGGAAGAACTTGGAATATCTGAAGTGGAGAATCTAGGTTGTTCTTTATAGGGTAGATTTATGACGGATGGGACTTTAGAGAATTTTCGTTCTAGAGAGGGAATACTAGAAACAGATTCTCTATCACAGAACCTAGAAGAGGTACTTCTTCTGAAAGATAGTCTGACTTTTCCATCAGAATACTGAGTCACATTTTGTAACTCTGTATTTGGTTCAAGTTGTTTTGGAATCACTGGTTCAGTGGCTCCTTCTAGAATCCATTCATCAGGAAGATTTATATCTTTCCATTGGATGGGTCTAGGAATGACAGTGTTTGATTTTGAAAGATCAGTTTGCAAGAGAAGAGTTTCATCCTTTGAATGGAGTTTATGTTGCGTATTAAACGCAGAATGCATAGCTTTGTAGGAGATCTTGTAGATCAAAGTAACGGGAATGGATCCTTCAAACATGTGGTAATTATGGGTTTTGATTTGAAGAATCATGCTTTTGAGGATATTTTTGTCTTTTAAGGAGACTGTAATATTTGGGTAACAGTCAAAAGAAATAGGACCTTTACAGAGACTTGATTCAATACTACTAAGTAAAGAATCGTCAAAAGAGATGAATCTGCCATCTCTTAGAACAGCTAAGATGGAGGTATCTAAGCCTTTTTTAGTGAGGGGCTTTATTCCAACTTGGATTAAACCAACATGCACATAATTAAATTTTTTATCTCTTAAATGTTTTAAAGCATGTTCAGAAAATAATGTAATTGTCTCAAAAGGTTTTGTAAGAGTAATATCACGTTTACTATATTCTTTGAAATACTAGTCTTTTCAGTAGAAGAGCTAGACAAAGAGGAGGTTCTACAGAGCAGAGACTCCATGAGTAACTTAAGCCTTTAAACTAAGACCTATGAGTTTGTCTACATGTATGGGTTTACTGCCCTAAGCGGACTCTTATCCTAAACGGGACTTACAACCAGTAAAATATTCAACAAACACACAGAAGATAATTTAAAAGAAAGAAAACATGAAATCTTTATCTCAATATAACATCCAACCACACCTAGTCTGATACCTTACACGACAGGATCTCAAACAATATAATTACTGTCTAGATGAACATATAATTCTCAGATTTTAATAATGTCGGCTTATATATATATATATATATATATATATAATTTGATATGCGAGGGCGCACAACTCTAATATATTTTTTTTTAATATAGCCATGCGAGGGCGCATAACTATTAATTAATTTGATATGTGATGGCGCACAACTTTAATATTTATTTTTTTAATTTGACGATATGTGAGGGCGCCTTACTGCAATATATTTTTTTTTAATTTGACGATATGCAAGAACTGTATATATATTTTTTTAAAAATTTGACGATATGCCAGGGCGTAGGAAGATTGACCAAAGAATTTTTTTTTTAATTTGTCTAGAAAATATTTTTGTAATTGTTGATAAAAAATAATTGTAACTAAAAAATTATAATTATTGATATAAAAAATAAGTGCAATTGAAAAATCAAATCCAATAGGAAAAAATCAAAGCGAAGTGGTAATTTTTTAATTTCAAAAATTATTATTAGATTTTTTAATTAAAAAACCTAACCATATCGAATTAGAATATTTTTTAACAAAAAAACCTGAACCAGACTGAACTAATTGAATAGTGTATTTTTTAAATTTTTTTAAAATCTAATCACATTATGTTGTTATTTTATAATTTTATTTGTGATATTATTTAATTTATTTGGTGTTTAGTGAAAATTAATTTAATGAAATATCTGTAATTTTTTATTTTTACCGTTTGAGGTGGGCCAATCCGAACCGTTTGAAAAAATCCGTAAATTCGCTCCAGTTTGGTTCGGTTTGCGTTTTGATTCAGTTGGGTCGATTTTTTTGCCCACCCGATAATCCCCAATTTTGACTGATATCCCAGAAGACTGTAACATCCCGGATTTACAGAACTGTTCCAGGAGTTTCCCGGACGACTGTTTTAGTCTCGGATCTTGATAATATTGAAAAATAGAAGTTTGGGCGATGTTATATGAGTTGGAATATTATTTTATGAATTTTCGTCGCGTTGGAAAACGTGTGGGATCGCAAGTCAGTTACGTGATTTTCGTAAAACGCGTAAAGTTTCTTGTCTTGGACACGGACAGAGCAAACGAACTCCGATCGAGCTGAATTTTGGCCCATTGGACTCGTTTTTCCGATACGAACAACTTTCGTGCTGAACACTTTTCGCGAATTGCATCAGAAGGGCTCCGAATTTGCGAATTTCTAAACGGTTCTAGAATAAGGGCTGAAGTGTAATTTTCGCAGGGGCTTAATTGATAGTTTCCAGATCTGTATATAAAGACTTTATGTTTCTTAAAATTGCAGAATTACCAAAACTTCAAAAACCCTCCATTTCCCCCCCCACGCGTATTAGCCGCTGTTTCTGGTTTGGGTCGCGCCGGCGGCTTGCCGGCCACCGACGGCCGTCGCGACCGTCCATACTTGTCCCCCCCGGCCACCGTGCGTCCAGTGGTGGCCGGCGGCGACGCTTTTGGCCGGCGAACGGCGAGTTTGAAGAGAGAAAAGAGGAGCCCATGGGTTGATCGGTTCCGGCTTGTCGGGCCGTTTCACGGGCCGTGCCACCTACCAAATCGAAGCCCTCGACGAGTACTACGAGTGTGCGGAGACGGATTTGCCGAACAACGGCCGATTGCTCGTGAATCGAGGAAAGAAGCCGCGGTGAATAGTAAACCCATTTTGAACAGTACCTCTGATCGGAATTCCGATCGCACCAGCGCGTTCCTATGGCCGTCGGGAGTCCGAATATGGCCTCGGAATTTCGGTACGACCTCCCGATCAAAATCTCATATTTTCAAGTGTATCGTTTTTTATTCGGATGTTTCCGGTAGTTTCGTAAATTAGCGAATTGCATGTTTATGAATTGAATATGTTTATATATGTTAAAACGATAAATGTGGTAGAATCCGGGGTGAAACGGACGAGATATGATCGATCCGGTAGTAATAGCGAGATTCCGGTAAAACGACGTTTCTCGCGCTATTGAGCGTAGATAGTCGTAAATGTAAATATGATGTAATTATGGTATTGCAAGGGTAATTGGGTAATTTTGGATTAGTTCGGAGGGTTCGAGACCCTTCCCTAGCGTTTTTGTAAACTTTTCCGCAAGTTTTACCGCAAACGCGAAAAATGAGAATCTGAGGTGTTTGGTTATTTCAGAATAGCAGAGTGAACATGTATTAGAGTAATAAACTTAAACCGTAGATGTCGGTGAGGATTTGAGTATTCCGAGAAAGTCCGTAGTTTAGTGTGGATAAGTTGTAAGTTCCGCAAATAGCGGTTCTGACGTATGTTGTGATTTGTTTTGGCATATCGGACCCGGATCGCGGGCATTCGCTTAGCCAGGTAAGTAACTCATGCTTTGATTACTTAAGAAGTTACGTTGTACGAAAGTAGTACTATAATAAAGTTATATATAAGTATATGTATGAAACCAGCATATATATATAAAGATGATCGTATAAGCAAGAGGCTAGTGAATTGGTACACAGATATAGATAAGAGTAAGTAATTATAGTAGAGATATAAGTTAAAGATAAACAGAAGCATTCAGAAGCAAAGAGAAACATATGTAGGTTTAGACCAGTATATATATATAGATGGAGCATGTGAATTATGTCATATTTATGAATATAATTTATTTGAAACCTGGGTATGGGGGGCTGTAGAAAACTGCACCCTAGGGAATGGGACTAAAGTTATAAATGAAATAATCATATATGAACTAGTGTTACGAAAGAAAGTTTGTAAGTTATGCGTTATATAAGAATATTAGCAATATGAGAATTGATACAAGTATATAAAATGATAAAAAGCATAAATGAGTAGTAAATACCTAGCATTAGTATACCTAAAAGATTATGACGCGAGATTCTTGAGCATAGGTTAATAGTATAAATGACAAATCAATTTAAAAACTAAGACTTTGGAACTCGTTTACGTTTAATGTCTGATATTGTAGAAGAATTTCGGTTGTGTGTGTATGGAGGGAAATTATGAAATATGTTGTTTGCGGGCCACTAGCGAGGTAAGTTATAGAGGTAAGCTAAGTGATGATGGTTTGTGTAGGTGCATGTAAAGATAAATATTGATATGTATGAATGTAATATAAACTTAGCATGTGTTAGTTTGAGCAAGCATTCTGTTGATGTTTGGGCATATAGCTTGTAAGATCATTGTAGATGGAAACATGGCTAGAATAGAGAGGAGCATGAGAAATGCATATATGCATATTCATGTGTGGGTGTGCTTAAGTTTTCATTAGTTGAGCAAATGATAATAATGTTTTCAACAATTTCAAATGTTTTAAAGAGAAATTTTCAGATGCTTTTAAAAGAAAAGTTTTAGTTTCTCTTTTGAAAGAATGTATTTCAGAAATGTTTCTTTACGGTTTTTAAACACAGATTATGATTTTATGGTTTTCGGGGCATGAGGTAAAAACTCACCCCAGTATGTAACTTGAGACACAGTATGGATTTGACGGATACAGATAGCATGTGCATATGTTGAGGACTGAGGGGACGCTCTCAGATCCTCCCAGATGGGCTAGGGAAACGGCGAGATATCACGCCCCTAGACCCCCAGATTATGAGACAGTAGTGGCATGCTTTGGGGGACGGCGATACGTAACGCCCCAAAGTCATAGGTTTGCAGTTCTGCCTCCAGATAGGCGCTTGGGGGGACGGCGATACGTAACGCCTCCATGCGTCAGTTTTCTACAGATACACCAGATACCAGTTTTCAGAAAACAGTTTGAAATGTCAGATTTTCAGAAAATAGTTTTCGAAGATATAAACTCACGGAAAGTTTTAGTTTTTGGTGTTAAACACAGATTACAGTTTTCAAACGCAGTTTCAGTTTTTAGTTACAGCTTTCAGAAAAAGCTCTTTAGAAAAGAAAGTTTTTCGAGACATCAGTTTTGCAAAGATTCAGAATTTCAATACAGAAATCAGTTTCGAGCAATGTTTTCGATCAAGAGTTCTTCAGAAAAGATTTTCCTGGAATATGTTTTAAAAGTATAGAATGTTGAAGTAAAGAATAAATTGCAATTTCTGCATATAAGGCATGTATACTAGTAAGTCATCTGAGATACATATATTATAATGTTAATGCTTTATGACGTTAGTGTTTTCGCATGTAAGTCCTCCAGAAAAGATCTCAAAGTAACAGTTCATAAAAGTAATGTCATGATTGCATCGAGATATATATATATATATATGACTGATTTGGGTATATGGTATGTTTATATAGAAGTGTTATGTCTGAAGAGTTTGATGCATGATATCTTGATCTCATTTCAAAAGTACATATGTTAACGATGATTATGAGTCGTATATTTTCTTAGAAAGAACACATCGAAATGATGATAGTTCTTGAAGAAATGGTAGCATATTCATGTATTTAAGAAGCTAGTATTTAATTTAATTGACGGTCAAAGATGATTGTTTAATAGAAAAGATAGTCTATACATCCAAATTGATGATATTTCAATGAAATAAGAAAAAGACAACTATAACAGATGTTCCAACCTAACAGATATAAGATGAATAAGATGGTTAGAGAATAGCTAAGTAGCACAGTAAAAGCAGGAAAAGTTTCAGTAAAGTGGTTGTTGATATAGAAACTTGACACGTGATGAAATGCTCGTATTGTAATGTCAAATAGAAACTGTAGTATGTGTTTGATCAGACACAAGGTTGGTTCAAAGAGTAATGTCTCCATAGTGGATAAAAATGGTACAGCTAAGTCAGAATTTGTGATTATTGCATTATTAGAGTTTAAGATAAGCTAAGAAACTTAGTGAAACAAAAATGAAAGTTTATTGTGTTTATGCTGAAATAAGAGCATGTTTACTTACTGGGTTATTATGACTCACATATTTTCTGTTGTAGTTTTACAGGGCAGTAGCAGAAGTTGGTGAAGACTTTGAAGACAGTGGATCGCCCCAACTGCAGTCAGGAGAGTCATGGGTCGAGTAATGGGTCCTCACGGCCCTTGTATTTGTATTTTTAAATTTGTATCATAAAAGCAAAGATTATGTAATAGTGTGGTTATTCTGAGTCCTGGCCGGAGGCCACGTGATTTATTTTGTGTTCTCTAAGTTCAGGCCTGAGGCCTTGTTGAGTATTGTTTTGTGTTGATGGTCCGGCCTGAGGCCGATGTGTTGGATTTTGTTGTTTGGTGCTGGCTATAGGCCAGGTTGCATGATGTTACGAATACATCATGCCGAAATTTCGTCAGAATTAGAGGCTTATGGAGATGGGTCCTCCTGTCTCCTGCCGGTAGCATCCTGGCCTAGGCGGGATGTTACAGAGACAGGGAAACCCATCTCCATAAGCCTCTGATTCTAACGAAATTTCGACATGATGTATGCAGAACATCATGCAACCTGGCTTATAGCCAGCACCATGAGACAAACTGCTTATGCAACTCTACAAATATGCAATCATCATCAAGGCCTCAGGCCTGAACTCAATGAACAAAATATAAATACTTGGCCTCCGGCCAGAACTCAAAATAAAACTATACTATTACATAATCCTTGCTTATAAGATACAAATTCAAATACAAAACAAAGGGCCGTGAGGACCCATAACTCGACCCATGACTCAAAAACTCTCTTAACTGCAATTGGGGTGATCCAATGTCTTCAAAGTCTTCACTGAAAATATGCTGGCCAAGTATGTCAGCTACTGACCTTCAAAACTAACAAACTGTTGTGGTGTGAGTCATAATGACTCAGTAAGTAACCATGCTAATAACTTGAGCGTCAAACACATACATAATCTGAATTATGTTCCTGTATTAACCTAACCGTTTATGTGACATGCAAATATTTACAAGTCTGATTTAACCATATAACTTTTATCCATTTAATTACCATACTACTTGTTACTGACCTTTTTGTCTGAACACACACACATACATACTTTAACTTCTGTTTACTACAATCCATATTAATCCATCAAGTTCTACTTTACTGACTAACAGACTAAGGTCTATTACACTTTTGATGTGCTACTCTGATTCTTCTCTCTACCTTTCTGTATACTCTGAGCTAGTCTAGATTAGACAATTATAATAACTTTCTCTTCTTTTACTATCTTGAAATATCATCAAATCGGTCATACTAAAATTCTATTTCTGTTAAACATTAATCCACTGCCACCAACCATGTATATATACATATATTATCATATCATCATGTTCTAGCATCATTTCAATATGTTCTTTCTAAGTAAACATACAACTCATAATCATCATTAACATATACCTTTAAATAAAATCATGCTATCATGCACTAGTATTTTACAAAATGTTACTTCTATATAAACAAGCCACGAACCAATATTAACCATATATATCTTTTGATGCAATCATGTCATACTTTTATGAACTATTACTTCAAAATATTTTTCTGAAAAAACTTATATGTGAATGTACTAGTGCTATAATGCATTAACATCAACTATATGCATCCCAGATGAATTACTAGCAAATATAATCCATATGCACGTCGTGTAAACTATACAAAACTTTAACATGCTATGCTTTTAGAAAATGTTTTTTGAAGTCTTTCTGAAAACTCTATTGAAAACTGGTTTCTGTTTTAAAATTCTGAATCTCTTATAAAACTGCTATTTCTGGAAACTTCTTTTTTCTAAAAGCTCTTTCTGAAAATTATATCTGTAAATCGAAATTTGTATATGAAAATTGAAACATTTCTCTGATATCTGTGTCTCTGAAAACTGTCTTCTGAAAGTCTGTTATCTCAAAACTCATTTTCTGAAAAACTATATCTGAGTGTCTGCTGAAAAACTGACGCATGGGGGCTTTACGTATCGCTGTCCCCTCATACGCCCTAGAGCCAGATATGCAAACCCATGACATTGGGGCGTTACGTATCGCCGTCCCCTAAATCATGTCATATCTGCCCTGAAACTGGTGGTCTTAGGGCGATACGTATCGCCGTCCCCCAAGCCACAAACTGGAGCTGGGGTTGCGGATCTATGCTACCACCCGAGCTCAAACTGGGGTCTATGGACGTTACGTATCGCCGTCCCCTAGCCCATCTGGAGTATCTGAGAGCGTCCCTTCAGTCCTCAACATGTGCACATGTTTCTGAATCCGTCAATTCCGAACTATATCTCAAGTTACATACTGGGGGTGAGTTTTTACCTCATGCCCCGAAAAATATAAAACCATAATATGGATCTCAAAACTGTATAAACCTTTTTCTAAAAACATCTCTTTTTAAAAGTCTCTGTTACTTTTCTTTAAAACCTTTTGAGTTTCAAAACCTTTCTCGTTTTATCATGTATGTACTGTTAGTGTTCCTAGAACATGCCAAGGATCTAATAAGCAAGAAAAGGTGTTCATAAATTCATTATAAGTTGCGGAATTACTTACATTGAATGGATTTGAGCTTTTAAAATTTTTGAGAAAAAGATCTCCAAGATCCTTCCTTTGTTGATTCCAAGCTTTGAGTTGGTTTCCCTATCACCTTAGAAGACTTCTACAAGTACTAGCTTTGTTGATTTTGAAACAAAATCAAAGAGATGAGAGGCTTCAAGTTCACGCCCAAATGCTTAGTGTATTAGGGTTTGCTTTGTGTCAAGTGTTGTGTAATGAGAGAGAGAGAGATGCCTTTTGGTAAAACCAATTTACCCTTTAACCTAAACAAGGTGGTTGGGTAAATGGTTTCACCAAAACCATTCCAAGGTAGTTGGAAAGTTGGTGGCTAGGCATAAATGCCAACAACTCTCCCAACTACCACATGTGAAGTGGGCCCCACATTTGAATTTAAAATTCAAATGTCTCTAGGAACATTTGTCGTGGCTCGGATCCGTTTAATCCGATTAAACGAACTTTCATCGCTAAATAATTAAATCTAATTTAATTAAATGACGACGCCTCGTAAATATATTACGAATGTCATTTACGAATTAATTCTAAATTAATCCGTTCGTTCGTATTAAAGTCCGACTTTAATTTCGTATTGAAATTCAATTCATATTAATATATCCGACATATATTAATTTTAGCCCATACGAATAAATTAAATAGAAAAATCAAATTTAACTATTAAATTTATTTTACCGATTAATTTCAAATTAATCGTGTTCTCTCTCTTCCGAACACATTTAATCCCAGATTAAATCTCTCCAAATTAATCCCAGATTAATTCTAGTTTAAGTCAACTGTCATCGGTGAATCTTTGGGAAGCGACCCAAGAGACCTTTGGATATGTTGGCAGTAAATCTGGTTATCTGACTATCCGATAAAGAGAGTACCTCGTACCACGTGCTTACCGATTTACAAGACATGGTTGGCTTCTAACAAAACACTGTGCCTACCCAATTCTCCAGAAATATTCTTACTGGAATATATAACCTTTGTCAGGCGTAGAATACGTAGTATTGCGTATGTCGATCCAGTATCAGATGTCACGTGCTAGGCTTGGGGCTGGAATTGTGTCTGCCCCGTACGAAGCACATGTCGGATGTCTGGTAACTAGTCTCTATAATCGGATGAACATGACCTAGTCATATCATCCTGATGACTGCAGTACTTAAGAGTACTAGTTCCGTATCCTACTTGACATCATCTCCACTATGACTGGAGAGATACTTCCGTCTTGACATCACACCCAATACACTACAATTCTCAATATACCCAGCAGAGGCGTACACAGAACCGGTTAAAGCCCTGGACGACCAAAACCAAAGCATATTGATTGTCGCAAGTATTAGCGGTGCAAGTCTCAGGTTAATACCAAATACACCTACCCTGATTTCGGACTTCCATAGACACATAGTCATACTACCGATGGAATTCCGAGGGGTCTATCCAGAGCGAAGATGTTTTCCGTACCATCGGTAAAACACAACTTCCTATTACACTTGAATGAGTATCCAATACCCAAATATATGAGAACTATGTTATTGTGCCCTCACAACGTGCACAAGTGTAATACTAGTCTTTTACGCATTATCGATGTTCAATCTCGATAATACTCTGACTAGGGATATTTAATGATTAATCCTTCGAGGACCAATACTGTCTCATATCATCTCAATCCAGGAACTAATCATAAGGACCTCCTATCATTTATACATCTAGATGATCTAATCACAAATGATAAGAGTGCAATCTCCTTGTCACATAGTTAATTTGTACAACAACACCATGATCTGTACAAATAGTGACGCTATAGGTCATAATTGTCCAACATGTACATGGATATGATCATGCACTCTTTTAAACTAACGATATATGCATGTTCACTTCTAATACTTTCTTTTATTCTAACCATGCTTTTTACATAATACCACATATGTTCATGGATATGTTCATGCTCGTGTTTATACATATATACAAAGAAATGATCTATGCATGTTATTCCTTATATGCTTACATCTTGAGTCGTCTCACATTCTATATACTTATACTGTTCACAATATACTTTATACACATCTATACCATCACAACTTAGCTTACCTCCATAGCTTACCTTATTAATGACTCACAAAACAATATAATTTATAGTTATATTTATACACACATAATCGATCATTATAAACGAATGTATGACTTCATATATATATATATAAAGTTTACTTATTCATTCATTTCCATTAATCTTTAATCATTTATAATCATACTATAACATCTATCTCAACAATATGCTTATTTAGGCATCTTCCAAAATTATTAATTATGCTTAATCGAATACATACAAACAATATATATATATATATATATATATATATATATATATTTCTTCTTGTAACCTACATGCTTTGGCTTATACATGTATACATTCGTATTCTTGTTCATGTGTTCTATTACGTGCATTAGTTCATATATCTTTGTTTCCTTGCATTTTATCATTCTTTAAACATTAATCCCATTCCCTAGGGTGTAATTTCTACAGCCCCAAACCCAAGTCTCATTACACTAAAATCATATACTTGTCATTCTTTGACCTTAATCTTGGACTTTCTAGTGTCTTATCTGCATATACATACTTCTCATTTTATGGTTATACGTATACTTATAGAATTACTTTATTATCTAAATTCAAACATAACACGACACAAGTAATCATCACATGGATTACTTACATGGCTAAGCGAACACTGATGAGTGGTATTTATATCACTATTTCCCACTCATTTAACCTAATATTTTTTATAGTTTCTCGAGTTTTATGAACGTTTTGATGTGTTTTTATTTACTTTGCAGATAAAAATAATATTGAGACTTAATGGAATCAACTCGGGGCTAAATCGATGAAATTCGGAGAAAAAAATATCAAAAATGAAATTTTACTATACGCGTCACGAAGTGTAGTCCTAAATTCCAATTTTAGGCAAATTTCATATTTTGGCCATAACATTTTCATCCGATATCCGATTGAGTTGATTCAAGTTTCAGATTGAAGAAGACCCGAAGATCTACAACTTTGAAAGTCAAAATAATTTCGAATTATGAAGTTTCCATGGCCGAAATTGATGAACAATCTAGTGTATTTTGTGTAACTACTATAGTCATTTCCAAAATATAAAATAAAATAAATAAAATAAAAAATAAAAATAAAAATTTTCAAAATTCTACCAAACATGCTTGCATGTTTGGTGCCATGTTTGATGCCATGTTTGGTGCCATGTTTGGTGGAGCAATCGATGGAGCAATTGGTGGAGATATTGGTGGAAGCATTTAGGTTTTTCTATAAATACCAAGCCATTTCATTTGTAATTCTCATGCTTTCCTTAGGTTTTTGTAAGGAATTTAAGGATTGCATCTTTTTTTTTTATTTTTTGTAATTTAATTATGTATTTTTATTTTCAGTAATAGTAGTAGTTTCTTTTCTTCTTCCTTTCTTTTATTTTATGTTTAGTAGTTAGATTTCCGTTGGGGGAAGGGTAAAGCTTTTATTATTTTAATTTAGATTAATCTCCCTTAATTATAATATGGAAATTATAATTCAAACTAAAAGATTACCGCCTTAATGGCTGGTTTTATTTATTTGACATAAAGTGGCACCGCCTATATGGCTGGTTTATGGACAAATCATAATACCGCCTTTATTGCTGGTCGGACTTAATTAAATCTAATTTAATAAGGATACCGCCTTTATGGCTGGTCGGTAATTTCATGGTTAATTTATGTATTTGTTGGGGTTGGTGCTCGGAGCGCCAATTCCCGGTTGTATTTCTTTTGAATACTTCTGTAAAACATTATTATTATGAATAATATATGCAGTTTCTATAATATAATCTATCTTTTAATATGGTAAAGACGTAATGACCTTAGAATGATTAGCCATGGTACTGTTGCAAAAATGTCGCAACTGACATTGAGTAGTATCATGACATTGTCATTCTCAGACAGTTCCTGGTCAAGGTTTACACTACTTGGTCAGTATAGTAAACCCGTTGAGACCGATACATGTCGTATACTGGAATATATGATTCCAATGGTTTCTCAATGAACCATAAGTCTTGGAGACTAGTATAGACGTGTAGGTGTTTATAGCGGATAAACACTGAACGACTCACCGAAGATTCTTAATGGATGGTACACCAGCGTCAATAAGAATCTTCTCGGGTTGAGTAGCACTTGTGATTCTTAGACTTGAGATGCCATTGTGGGCACATGAGACATCTTCTACACTTAGATGGCAGTCACGTCACCGATCTATTAAGATCAGACCTCCGCCTGTTCGTTGGGTGTAGACAGATCCTCAGGGTGTCCTATGAGTATCAAGATAGGATCCGTCAGTTCTGTGTACCAGAGCATAGGTAGTCCATATGATTAGCAATCAGATAAAACCATGGGCCCGTGGTAAAGTTTAGAAGCCAGTTCTAAACATTCTTTTAGAGATTTCTAATAGAATAGTCGATTGGATAATCCCCGTAGAGATTTGACGTTTACATCTATATCTTTGGGATTTATCCGGATACCTGTGACAGAGGAATTATACATTTGCCATGACCTCGACCTATATGGTTCAGCGAGATTATCCGTGATCGTCATAATCTACGGGTGGATAGATTATGGACACGAAATTAGATTTCGTGACGGATATACCTGAATCTAGAGAGTCTCAATAATGAAACATACTCGTAGAGCACTAGAGCAACATTAATAAATAATATTGATTGTTTATAAAGTCGTTTAAAGGTTAAACGCAAGATACGTGCTAAAGGGACTTGATAGTCATTACCTAATTATTGTGTATTTACATTTAATACTTGATTAATTTAAATACACATTAATTAATAGTCAAAATGAGATATTTGACTTATATCCTAAATGAATATATGTTTTTGATATTTAATGTAAATATTATACATATATTAATATATTTGTATTTGATTAATTAATTGATTATTTAATTGTTAAATGATTAAATTAATTAAAATATAAATATCTTACATTTGGATATTTGATGTAAATGATATTAGTTGCCTTTGTTGACTGAATTAAAATATCTAATAAAGTGTTTTTTGGATATTTGATCAAGTTGACTAAATTAAAGTGAAATGAAAATGAATTACAAGACTTGTATTTGGCTAGGTGAAATTCGGCCAAGGCAATTGTTGTGCTAGTATATATTGTTTTTCATTTCATTTTATTCTTAACCTAATACACTTTACAAAGAAAAACTCCATTGAAGAAACAAAAAGGAAGCTTGTGAAAAGAAAAGAAAAGAAAATCAAAGAAAGCTTGGATTTTTAGTAAGTTTCTTCAACTTACTATTAGAAAGGAAAATGTTCCTTAGGATCTAGGCTTTAACATATGATGTTCTTAGGTTATTTATTTCTTTATTCCTTGTGTTTTTTTTTGTGGAAGTTCTGATGGAAGTGTTGAGCATGTGTGATGAAAGAAGATTGTGACTATTGTAGTTATAACCTTTCTTTTAAGGTTTTGGAAACCATGTTGCTAATCTAGAGTTGTTGACCCACTCTTAGATGACCTAGATTTGATCTTGAGTTGTTTCATTGTGTTGAGACTTGGATTGGATGGAAGAATGATGATTGAAATAATTGATTTAACCAATTTGGTCTAATTTGTCCAATTTGATGAAATTGAAAAATTAGGGTTCATGACCAATTCCAAATTTGGGACTTTTCATATATGTTGTGTATTTGGATGTGTATATGATGCATATAAAGTTTCATGTTGATTGGATTACATCTTGATGTGTTTTGAGACATGAAATGACCAAATGGACAAAATGTACACCTTGTGATGCATTCGGCCAATAATGTGATTTTTGGGTTTTTGGTTGCTTTTGGTGTTTTGATGTTTTGAACATGCTAAGTTCATCTTAGAAATGATTTAGAATCATTCAAAATTGATTTGATCAATTTCGGACTAAAATGGACAAAGTACCAAGTATAAGGGCAATTCGGTAAATTCACTTGAATATGATTTAGTTGAATTTTATTTCATAATTTGATTATTGGATAATTAAATAAATATGTTTATTTAATTAATCCGAGAAAAATTTTTGAAATCGAAAAATTTTGATTTTCTTGCTTCCACTGCGTTACCGGATTCTGCCCCTAAAACCCCTACAAAATGGTATCAGAGCGAGTCTGATTCTAGGCCACCTAAAATGATTAGCCTTCATTGAATCAATGTTTAATCATGTTTTCTTGACTTTATACATGCTTATTAGAATCTAAATTGGTTAGATTTAGGGTGTATGACACTTAGCGGAAAAATCCCTAATTAATAAGGTTTTAATGTAATTATGTATTTGATGCATGTTATGTGGTCCGTCTTGTCAATACGGTTTATGAATACTTCTCTGTGACTACATCTGAGACCGTGCCTCTGTTGTGAGGGTGTAGCCGATAGAGATTTATTTATACCGGATGTATATCAGATACTAGGTAAATTCAAGTAAAAGCGGAATTCTGAACGTGCCCTAGCTGTCAGGATTACGTAAGTAACTTGAGTTTATCATTGACGAGTTTAACCTTGGTACGTCTCATTGTGGGCCTGCCTTCGCAGCGACAACGAGAAACGACCAGGACCGGAAACCTAGGAGTCATTAGAGAATGATTGACAAATGAGTTGTCTACCTGATGAATATACGTAGGCGAGACCGTGCCTCTGCTGTGAGCCGAAATATATTCACGGGATCCACCTTTCACTATTAGTATTTAATTTAATTATTAAATCCTTATATTCTGTTTGGGGATTACAGTATTGCATGATTTAGTGGGAGGGGCATATTAGATTAAAAATCCATGATCTAGTTTATGTTTTCGATATTAAATGAAACTACTTAATTTCTGCTAACCGTTTTTCGTGATCTATATGATAGATTTGCGATGGCGGCACAATCCACAAATCAGTTTGCGCGTATGCTTGATGCAAACAAACTGAAAGGCGCTGAGAACTTTGCCGACTGGGAACTGGATTTGAGGATTTTCCTCGATTCTGAAAAGCTGGGTTATATTCTTGAGGGTCCATTGCCCCTTGCTGTGGGTGCGGATGCTACGGAGGAGGAACGCCAAGTTTATTAAACTTGGAAAGATGATGATTTAAGGGTTAAATTATACATCCTCAGTTCATTGTCTCCAAAACTCAAGAAACAGTACTATGGTATGATAGATTCTTATAGTATGATGACGCGATTGAGACAATCGTTTGAGAACCAAGAACAAGTGATTGTTCACAAAGTCGCCATGGAACTGTTCCATGCGCGTCTGGATGAGGGGTAAAATGTTAGCCCACATGTTCTTCAGATGATCGATTTGATCGATCAATTGAGGCAACATAATCTCATCTTGAATGACGTTCTCGGTAGGAGTGTCATTCTTGGTTCACTTCCAGCTTCATTTCGCCAGTTCGTGATGTACTTCAACATGAATGGGACTGTCTGTACCTACCACGAGCTACATAGGATGTTGCTCACGGAAGAAGAGGACCTTAGGAAGGGATTACTGACTCGCCTTCCTAGATCTACTTCTCTTTCTGCTTCTTCCCAATGATGGTCCAAGGGAAAGAAGAAGAAAGGGAAGAAGAAGAAGGCTTTTGGTCCTCAACAGCAGGCAAAGATTGCTAAGCCCAAAAGGGCTTCTGAAGACAAATGCCACCATTGCGGCAAAGTCGGGCACTGGAAGAGGAACTGTCCTGATTACATTGCCCAGCTGAGGAGAGACAGAGCATCTACATCAGGTACTTTTATTTTTCCAGTTATTGATTTATCTTTGGCTTGTGAAGCCGTTACATCCAGCTAGATATTAGATTCTGCTTGTCCCATTCACATTTGCAATTCGTTGCAGGTGCTGAAGGAAAGTAGAAGGCTGAAGCCTGGAGAGATGCAGTTGCGATTCGGGAGTGGTGACACTCTGGATGCAGTTGCAGTGGGAGTATGCGAGATCTCATTGCCGAATGGGACACTTTTGTTAAATGAATGCCATTTTGTACATGGATGTGTAGCTAATATTATATCACTTTTTGTATTGGATACAAAAGGATTTTGTATTAATATTAAGAATAATTCTTTATATTTATATGATAGAAATAATATTCAGATCCTTTGTTGTCCAAACCAACATGGTTATTATACATTTGCAAACTTCAAAAGATATATTAAATACTGGAGTTAATAAACGTAGTTTACCTGTAATTAATAATATTGAACTTTGGCATATGAAACTTGGTCACATTGGCGTTAAACGCCTTACCCAATTGGTTAGGAATGGTTTGATACCAGATCTTACCATTGAATCCTATCCAACTTGTGAATCATGTATTCAGGGTAAAATGACCAAAGCCCCATTTTCTGGTGTTGGACACCGTGCCATTAACTTACTGGAACTCGTACATTCTGATGTATGTGGTCCACTAAGTCAAACTGCTCACAGTGGTTATTCGTACTTCATTACCTTTACCGATGATCTGTCACGGTACGGTTATGTCTATTTGATGCGACATAAATCGGAAACCTTTAAAAAGTTCAAAGAGTTCCGAAATGAAGTAGAAAAACAGACTGGTAAATATATTAAATGTCTTCGATCAGATCGAGGCGGCGAATATATGATTGGTGAGTTCATGGATTATATGAAGGAGACTGGGATTCTCGCTCAATATACTCCTCCAGGTACCCCACATCACAATGGAGTATCTGAGATGAGAAATCGGACTTTATTGGATATGGTCCGATCAATGTTGAGTTTCACAGATTTGCCCTATTACTTATGAGGCTACTCTCTCTTAACAGCCGCACATATTTTGAATAAGATTCCTTCAAAGGCTGTTCCTACGACACCGTATGAGATATGGTTCGGTAGGAGACCAAATCTTAATTATATTAAGGTTTGGGGTTGTCCTACCTATGTCAGGGTGACTCAGCAAGATAAGCTTTCGCCTCGAGGGAATAAGTTTAGGTTTGTCGGATATCCTTCGAATACGAGGGGATATCTGTTCTATGATATCGAGCATCGAAATGTGTTCGTAGCTCGCTTCGCAAAATTTCTAGAAGTAGAATTTTTGTCAGAAGGTGGTGATCATAGACAGGTTGAGCTTGATGAAGTCAAACCTGAAAACAACGAACCAACGGAGGAACCTGAAGTTCAAGTAGATAAAGGACCTTCAACACATACACTCCGTAGGTCGGAAAGAAAGGAACAACTAGACAACGCTTGTAATATTGATACAAGAAAAAGTCTGGATGTTCTCTTAGTTGAAGAGACAGATCCTTTCACCTATAGAGAATCGATGTTGGACATCGACTCCGTGAAATGGCAAAGTGCCATGAAATCCGAGATAGACTCAATGCATGAGAATCAAGTTTGGGACTTGGTTCCGCTTCCCGAAGGAATTGTTCCTATCGGTTGTAAATGGGTTTACAAGAGGAAGCGCGGGCCTGATGGTAAGGTTGAAACTTACAAGGCCCGACTGGTAGCAAAAGGTTACACGCAGCGACCTGGCGTCGACTACGATGAAACTTTTTCACCAGTTGCAATGCTTAAGTCTATTCGGATTTTGCTTTCTATAGCTGCGTATCTGTTGGGGTTTTATTGAGAATTACAAGGTTGCGCAGCGGAACGCGGAAAAACGATTTCTCCGATTTCAAAAATTTTCTTGGAACATTTAAATAAACTTATTTATTTATTTAACCAATACTTAAATTATGAAATATAACCTAAGAAATCATATTTCTTTTAATTACAAAATTACCCCAAACTTTTGCAAATTAATTATTTTGGTTTTAAATATGTCAATTACATATTTAATTAATTCCAAATTAACCCAAAAATAATTTTTACAAGTTTGCTACAGTACCAGAAACATTTTCCAGATATTGCGCCATTGCCCAGTTTTTTTCTGGAATTTACAGAACAGCCCCAAAACTTTGGTTAATTGCAATTTGGCCCAAAATGCTCAAAACACATCAAGATCAAATCCAATTAATCCCAAATTTTACATGCATCAAATATACATCAAATTAAAGCTAATATATGAAAAGCCCCAAAATTTGAGTAGATTTAGAACCCTAATTTCATAAATCACTCAAATTGGCAATTTACACTAAATTAATAAAAATCAACACTTTAATCTTCAAATTACTACACCAATTAATTCTCACCATCATGAAATTAATCAAGAACAATTCTAGGTCAATTATGGATGGCTAATTAACTCTAGAATAGCAACTGTCATTTTCTAATTAATTTATTAAGCTTAATTACACCAATAAGCAAATAAATTAATTAAACATGCTTAAACACCTCCAACAAGCATCCAACAATTTTAATTAGAAACTAAAAGAATAGAGACATGTTCTTAACAACACAATTGAAGTTAAGAGTATTTGAAACATTTTTCATGTTGGAAGAAATTTGAAAAGAACTTACAAAAATCAAGCCTTTTGCCTTTGTTTTCTTTCTTTTCTTTTCTTCACCAAAATGCTCTCAATTCCCTTTTTCTAATTTTTGTTTATCTTGCCGTGAATAATCAAGAATTGATCAAAATCAATTTTTGTTCACCCTTGCCGATTATGCTTGCAAAAAATAAATAACAATTAATTGATTTTTGTTGTAAAATCATTAGTCCACATTTAATAAATTAATGATAACACTTTATCCAAATTAAAGTGAACAAAATGTGTTCCAATGATAATTGGCCATTTCCAACTTTAATAAAGTTAAATCATTACAAAAGATATTTAATTTATAAATTAATTTAATTATTTAACAATTAAATAATTAATTAATAAATATAAATATTTTAAATATATGTATTATATTTACAATAAATATATCAAATACATATATTAATGATATATGTCAAATATCACAATTTGATATTTTATTAATGTGTATTTAATAAAATCAAGTATTAAATAAAATACACATCAATATTGGAAATGACCAATAGGTCCCGATTTCATGTATTTTTCGTTTAACCATTAAACGAGTTATAAATAATCAGTATTATTCATAACAGTTGCCCTAGTGCTCTACGATTAAATTTTATTAGTGAGACTCTCTAGATTCAGGCATATCCGTCACGAAATCAAATTACGTGTCCATAATTCACCCACCCGTAAATTATGACGAACACGGATAAACTCACTGAATCATACAGGTCGAGGTCACTGCATACATATAATCTCTCCGTCACAGGTATCCGGATTAATCCAGAGATATAGATACAAACGTCAAATCTCTATAGATATAATCACGTCGACGATTCTATTAGCAATCCCTCAAATAACACTTAGAACTAATTTCTACAGTGTACCACGGGCCCATGGATTTAACAGATTGCTAATTCCATATTGAATACCTATACTCTGTACACATAGCTGACAGATCCTATCTTGATACACACAGGATATCCTGAGCATCAGTCCACACCCAACGAACAGGCGGAGATCTGATCTAAATAGATCGGTGACGTGACTGCCATCTAAGTGTGGAGGATAACTCAGATATCCACAGTGGTATCTCAAGTCAAAGAATCACTATGCTCACTCAACCCGAGAAGATTCTTATTGACGTTGGTGTACCATCCATTAAGAATCTTCAGTGAGTCGTTCAGTGTTTATCCGCTATAAACACCTACACGTCTATACGAGTCTCCAAGACTCATGGTTCACTGAGAAACCATTGGAATCCAAGATTCCATTATACGACATGTACCAGTCTCTATGGGTTTGCTTTACTGACCAAGTAGTGTAAACCTTGACCAGGAACTGTCTAAGAATGACAACGTCATGATACAACCCAATGTCAGTTGCGACGCTTTTGCAACTGTATCATAACTAATCATCTAAGGTCGGTTACGTCTTTACCATATAAAAGAAGAAGTTATATAAAAAAACTGTTCATTTTATTCATAATAAAACGTTACATCAGTATTTACAAGGAAATACATAATAAAATTGGCGCTCTGAGCACCAACCCTAACAGTATCATGATTACGAGATTTGGCAAATGGATGTCAAAACGGCTTTTCTAAATGGATTTCTTCATGAAAAAAATCTATATGGAACAGCCGGAAGGTTTGCGTCCAGCGAAAACTCGGGCATGGTGTGTAAGCTTAAGAAGTCCCTTTATGGACTTAAACAAGCTTCACGAAGTTGGAATCTTCGATTCGATGAGATTATTATATAATCTGGTTTTCTCAAGAATTCGGAAGAATCCTGTGTGTATCAGAGGGCCAGTGGGAGCATGGTCGTATTTTTAGTCTTATATGTTGATGACATCCAAATCATTGGGAATGATTTAGGTATGTTACAAAGCGTCAAAGCGTATCTCTGTAAGAATTTCTCCATGAAGGACCTGGGAGAAGCTTCATATATTTTAGGGATAAAACTCTATAGAGATAGACAAAGGAGGCTGATTGGGTTATCCCAATCACGTACATAGATAAGATCTTATAACGATATAGTTTTGGTAACTATAATACAACAAACATACCGTTCAGACATGGGATTCATCTTTCTAATAAAATGTGTCCACAAACAGAAGATGAGAAGGTTAGAATGTCTAACCAACCTTATGCTTCGTGTTTGGGTAGCATAATGTATATCATGTTATGTACGAGGCCTGATGTCAGTTTCCCTGTTAGCGTAACTAGTCGATATCAGTCTAATCCAGGTAATGACCATTGGATGGCCATTAAACATATCCTAAAGTATCTTAAAGGTACTAAGGATAAGTTAATAATTTATGGAGGAAACGAACTGCATGTTAATGGGTATACAGACTCCGATTTTGTAACATCCCGCCTAGGCTAGAATGCTACCGGCAGGAGACAGGCTAAACCCATCTCCATAAGCCTCTGGATCTAACGAAATTTCGGCATGATGTATTCGTAACATCATGCAACCTGGCCTGTAGCCAGCATCCATACAACAACAAGAACACAACAATCTCGGCCTCAGGCCGGTAACTCAACATCAATGCATTACTCAACAAGGCCTCAGGCCTGAACTCAAAGAACAAATGCAAATACCTGGCCTCCGGCCAGAACTTAAAATAAATTATACTATTACATGGTTTATACACATTAAATACAAACACAGATACAACGACAAGGGCCGTGAGGACCCATAACTTGACCCAGGACTCGAGACTCTCTGTTGACTGCAAATTGGGGCGATCCATTGTCTTCAAAGTCTTCACCGATCATCTGCTAGTTCTATATGACAGCTACTGACCTGCAAAACTGCAAACTGTGGTGGTGTGAGTCATAATTACTCAGTAAGCAACCATGCAACAACCATAAATTTAGAATTATTTATCTATTTCCTAACCATTTCACAAACATGTTACCTTAATTTATCATCAGGTGCTACTCTTATTTGTTATATCATTTACCAACGTCCATAAGCTATAAGCAATTATATATCTTAAGTTTCTATTTCACAATTATATACGTCTCATCATGCTTTTACGGTGCTATACTGATTCTTACTTACTTTCTATACTCTTTACTAACCTGGTTCAGATATTCATTATAACCTTCTTTCTTTCATTATCTTGAAATATCATCAAATCGGATTGTTAAATTCTTAATTCTGTTAATTACCTAATCCACTACCACAAATCATGGTTACACGCATATGTTGCCATTCCGATATGTTCTTTCTAAGTAAACATACAACTCATAATAATTATTAACATATATACCTTTAGATAAGATCATGCTATTATGCATTTCGATTTTACAAAATGATGCTTCTATATAAACATGACACACACACCAATATCAACCATATGTAACTTTCGATGCAACCATGTCATGCTGTTATGAACTATTACTTTAAAATCTTTTTCTGAAAAACTTACATGCGAAAATACTAATGCCATAATGCACTAATATCGAATATATGTATCTCAAATGACCTACTAGAATACATGACTTATATGCAGAAATTGCAAATCATTCTTTACTTTAACATGATATGCCTTTTAGAACATCTTTTATGAAAAATCCTTTTCTGAAGAACTCTTGGTTGAAAACATTACTCGAAAATTAATTTCTGTATTAAACTTCTGAATCTCTTATAAAGCCAATGCTTCCAAAAAAAAAAAAAACTTTCTTTCCTAAAGAGCTCTTTCTGAAAGCTGTAACTGAAAACTGTATCTCTGGAAACTATTTTTTCTGAAAATCTGATACTTTAAAACTTCTTTTTGAAAACTGATATCTGAAAGCTGAGATCTGAAAACTGTTTCTAGAATCTGGTTTCTGAAAACTACTTACTCAAGTCTGACTTTTGAAACTTTGTATTGAAATCTGAAAACTGAAAACTGAGAACTAGAAACTTTCTCTGAATTCTGTATCTCTGAAAACTGTTTCTGAAAATCAGTTTGAAAACCTCTTAATAAAACTTATCTTTCTAAAATAATGCTTTGAATCTTTGGTTTCTGGAAACTATTTCTAAAATCTTGTTTCTGAAAGCTGCTTACTGGAAATCTGAAAACTGAAATCTGAAATCTTTTTCTGAAAACCAAATCTCCGCCCGAAGGCGCATCTCCGCCCGTAGGCGCATCTCCGCCCAAGAATGTACCATCTGAGCGCTGAGGATCTAGGAGCGTCCCCCTAGTCCTCCACATGTGCACATGTGAATAAATCCGTCAATTCCAATAATGTACAACTGGGATGGGTCAAATCCCAAATCCCACATCCAAAGTATCCGTCAATTCCGAACTGTATCTCAAGTTACATACTGGGGTGAGTTTTTACCTCATGCCCCGAAAACCATAAAACCATAATCTGTAACTCCAACTGTAGAAAGAAATATTTTCTGAAATACAATTCTTTTCAAAAGCATTTGAAATCTTTCTTTAAATATTTGAAATTGTTGGAAAACATTATTGTCGTATGCTCAACCGTTGAAAACTTAAACACACACACACATGCACATGCATATATGCATTTCTCATGCTTCTCTTCACTCTAGCCATTATTCCATCTATCATGATCTTACAGACTATATGTTTAAATATCAACAAAATGCTTGTTCACACCAAAACATGCCACATTTATCTATATATATGTGCACACATTCAAACCATCCTAACTTAGCTTACCTCGATAACTTACCTTGCTGGCGGCTCACAATCAACATATTGCATAAATTAAATTCATACACACACAATCAAAATTCTTTCTACTACATCAAACATCAAATTCTCAGTTTATAAACTCATTTACATATATTCATATGCACATCTACTCTATGTTCATTTAAGCATTCATCAAAGTACTGTTACACAAAACACATACTTACCATACACAAACTTACTTACCTCTTCCGCAATATACATACTATTTATCTTATATACATACTTCAATACTTATGTTGCTATATGCATCCATATATATGTCCGTTCTTGTGTGAAATGCTACACTTGCACTCATACATGCCCAAACACATCGACTCACCTACTTACTAATTTATACTTATCCCTTTATACTATCGCTTCTATGCTATTACACTCATTACATACATATTACATAAGCTTTCTAACTATTTCCAACATTCTTGATTTTACACATAACATAGTTTATTCGTAATATGTCTATGTTTTATCTCATTGATAACTTTAATCCCATTCCCTAGGGTGTAGTTTCTACATCCCCAATACCCAAGTCTTATAAAGTTATATCTGTGACCTTGTTCATTTGTCCTTTCCTAAATATACTTACTGGTTTATACTTACATAGATGTCTCTATTTTTTTCTATATGCTCATACCTAGCCATTACTCATACATCTGCTTATACTAGCTCATTTTGTCTATATGTGCATCTTACTACAGCTATCTCTTTCTTCCACACTTATCTTTATAAATAACCATATATACTCGTTTTATGGATATACAATACACAACTTTACTATATAATTAATTTAGAACATTATTAAACCTTTTAAGTATTGGAAGCATGAGTTACTTACTTGGCTGGACGAATGCCCGCGATCCGAGTCCGATCTGCCAAAACAAAATCACAACATACGTCAGAACCGCTATTTGCGGAATTTACAACTCAACGACTATAAACTGCGGATTCTCTCGGAATCCTCAAATCCTCACCGACTCTACGGTTTAAGTGTCCTTACTCTAATACATACTCACTTTGCTATTTTAAACCAACTAGATGGGTCAAATTCTCATTTTACGCGTTTGCGGCAAAATTTGCGGAAAAGTTTCCGCAAACGCTACAGAAAGGGTCTCGAACCCTCCGAACTAATCCAAAATTATCCAATTACCCTCGCAATACCATAATTACATCATAACTATATTTACGACCATCTACGCTCAATTGCGCGAGAAATGCCGTTTTACCGGAATCTTGCTAATTCTACCGGATCGATCATATCTCATCCGATTCACCCCGGATTCTACCACATGTATCGTTTTAACATACTAAGACATATCCAATTCATATAAAAGCAATTTGCTAAACTACGGAATTACCGGAAACATCTGAATACAAATCGATACACTTTGAAAATATGAGATTTTGATCGGAAGGTCGTACCGAAATTCCGAGGCCATATACGGACTCCCGACGGCCATACGAATGCGCTGGTGCGATCGGAATTCTGATCGGAGGTACTGTTCAAAATAGGTTTACTATTCACCGACTCTTTTTCTCTCGATTCACGCAATTCCGGCCGCTGTTCGGCAAATCTGCCTCCGCACACTCGTAGTACTCTTCGAGGGCTTCGATTTGGCGGGTGGCACGGCTCATGAAACGGCCCGACGAGATGGAACCGATCAACCCATCTCATGCCCTTTTCACCCTTCCATCTCGCCGTCCGCCGGCCTAGAGCCTTGCCGCCGGCCACCACTGGACGCACGGTGGCCAGTCGTCCTTCCCTGGCTGGTCGCACCGGCCGGCGGTGGCCGGCAGGCCACCGGCGCGACCAGCAATAGCAGCAACGAAATTTGGGCGTAGGGGGGGCGTTTTGGGATTTTGGAAGATTTTGAATTTTTGGTAATTACTGAAAACTATGAGACTTTTTATACTATCCGGAAAATATCAGTTAGGTCCCCGCGAAAATAACAAACCAGCCCATATTCTAAAACTCTTTAGAAACTCGCAATTTCGAAGCCCTTCTGATGCGATTCTCGAAAAATTTTCAACACGAAAGTTGTCCGTCTCGGAAAAACGAGTCTGCTGGTTCAAGAATCAACTTGATCGGAGTTCATTTGCTAATTATGTGGTCATAACAGTAAACATTACGCGTTTCATGAAAATCGCGTAACTGACTTTTGATCCCCCGCATTTTCCGACTCGACTAAAATTCATAATCTATTATTCTAACTCATATAACATCACTTAAACTCTTATCCTTCATAATCCTCATGATCCGAGACTAAAACAGTCGTCCGGGAATCTCCTGGAACAGTTCTGAAAATCCGGGATGTTACAGATTTCCAATCGAATCCCGATGATAGAAAGTCTACATCTGGATTTGTCTTTACCCTTAACGGAGGTGCAGTTTGTTGGAAGAGTTCCAAACAGGGATCGACAGCAGATTCCACCACTGATGCGGAATATATTGCAGCTTCTGAAGCTGCAAAAGAGGTTGTGTGGATAAAGAACTTTATCACAGAATTGGGAGTTGTCCCAAGTATCAAGAATGCGATTTCGTTATACTGAGATAATACTAGAGCCCTTGCACAAGCAAAGGAACCGAGGGCGCATCAGAAGTCGAAGCATGTGGAACGCAAGTACCACATCATTCGAGAGATTGTGTCGCGAGGGGATATTGTCGTGTGTAAGGTACCGAGTGAAGATAATGTAGTAGACCCGCTGATGAAGGCCATACCTCCGAAGTTATTTGATAAACACGTGGAGTCGATGGGTATTAGATACAATCGATATTGGCACTAGAGAAAGTGGGAGATTTTGTTGGGGTTGGTGCTCGGAGCGCCAATTCCCGGTTGTATTTCTTTTGAATACTTCTGTAAAACATTATTATTATGAATAATATATGCAGTTTCTAAAATATAATCTATCTTTTAATATGGTAAAGACGTAATGACCTTAGAATGATTAGTCATGGTACTGTTACAAAAGCGTCGCAACTGACATTGAGTAGTATCATGACGTTGTCATTCTCAGACAGTTCTTGGTCAAGGTTTACACTACTTGGTCAGAATAGTAAACCCGTTGAGACCGGTACATGTCGTATACTGGAATATATAATTCCAATGGTTTCTCAATGAACCATAAGTCTTGGAGACTAGTATAGACGTGTAGGTGTTTATAGCGGATAAACACTGAACGACTCACCGAAGATTCTTAATGGATGGTACACCAGCGTCAATAAGAATCTTCTCGGGTTGAGTAGCACTTGTGATTCTTAGACTTGAGATGCCATTGTGGGCACATGAGACAGCTTCTACACTTAGATGGCAGTCACGTCACCGATCTATTAAGATCAGACCTCCGCCTATTCGTTGGGTGTAGACAGATCCTCAGGGTGTCCTATGAGTATCAAGATAGGATCCGTCAGTTCTGTGTACCAGAGCATAGGTAGTCCATATGATTAGCAATCAGATAAAACCATGGGCCCGTGGTAAAATTTAGAAGCCAGTTCTAAACATTCTTTTAGAGATTTCTAATAGAATAGTCGATTGGATAATCCCCGTAGAGATTTGAAGTTACATCTATATCTTTGGGATTTATCCGGATACCTGTGACGGAGGAATTATACATTTTCCATGACCTCGACCTGTATGGTTCAGCGAGATTATCCGTGATCGTCATAATCTACGGGTGGATAGATTATGGACACGAAATTAGATTTCGTGACGGATATACCTGAATCTAGAGAGTCTCAATAATGAAACATACTCGTAGAGCACTAGAGCAACATTAATAAATAATATTGATTGTTTATAAAGTCGTTTAAAGGTTAAACGCAAGATACGTGCTAAAGGGACTTGATAGTCATTTACCTAATTATTGTGTATTTACATTTAATACTTGATTAATTTAAATACACATTAATTAATAGTCAAAATGAGATATTTGACTTATATCCTAAATGAATATATGTTTTTGATATTTAATGTAAATATTATACATATATTTAATATATTTGTATTTGATTAATTAATTGATTATTTAATTGTTAAATGATTAATTAATTAAAATATAAATATCTTACATTAGGATATTTGATGTAAATGATATTAGTTGCCTTAGTTGACTTAATTAAAATATCTAATAAAGTGTTTTTTGGATATTTGATCAAGTTGACTAAATTAAAGTGAAATGAAAATGAAATTACAAGACTTGTATTTGGCTAGGTGAAATTCGGCCAAGGCAATTATTGTGCTAGTATATATTGTTTTTCATTTCATTTTATTCTTAACCTAATACACTTTACAAAGAAAAACTCTATTGAAGAAACAAAAAGGAAGCTTGTGAAAAGAAAAGAAAATCAAAGAAAGCTTGGATTTTTAGTAAGTTTCTTCAACTTACTATTAGAAAGGAAAATGTTCCTTAGGATCTAGGCTTTAACATATGATGTTCTTAGGTTATTTCTTTCTTTATTCCTTGTGTGTTTTTTTTGGTGGAAGTTTTGATGGAAGTGTTGAGCATGTGTGATGAAAGAAGATTGTGACTATTGTAGTTATAACCTTTCTTTTAAGGTTTTGGAAACCATGTTGCTAATCTAGAGTTGTTGACCCACTCTTAGATGACCTAGATTTGATCTTGAGTTGTTTCATTGTGTTGAGACTTGGATTGGATGGAAGAATGATGATTGAAATAATTGATTTAACCAATTTGGTCTAATTTTTCCAATTTGATGAAATTGAAAAATTAGGGTTCATGACCAATTCCAAATTTGGGAATTTTCATATATGTTGTGTATTTGGATGTGTATATGATGCATATAAAGTTTCATGTTGATTGGATTACATCTTGATGTGTTTTGAGACATGAAATGACCAAATGGACAAAATGCCCACCTTGTGATGCATTCGGCCAAGAATGTGATTTTTGGGTTTTTGGTTGCTTTTGGTGTTTTGATGTTTTAACATGCTAGTTCATCTTAGAAATGATTTAGAATCATTCAAAATTGATTTGATCAATTTCGGACTAAAATGGACAAAGTACCAAGTATAAGGGCAATTCGATAAATTCACTTGAATATGATTCATTTGAATTTTATTTCATAATTTTATTATTGGATAATTAAATAAATATGTTTATTTAATTAATCCGAGAAAAATTTTTGAAATCGGAAAATTTTGATTTTCCCGCTTCCGCTGCGTTACCGAATTCTGCCCCTAAAACCCCTACAGTATTATAGTAAGGGATATGTCTAAATTATAAATAGTAAAAGTGGATCCCCCAACCTCAGTATTTTATTTTTATTCTAGGGAAGTGATGAAACACAATATCCACACTTAATAATTGATTTTCTTTTTATCGGTAGTTCTTTAGTTTGTTTATTGAGTCTTAAGCTTAATGCTTCTTGTTAACTGGTCATTAATAAGATTGATGGGGTAAACTTAAAATGAACTAGACATGGGGATTTTAGATTTCAACCTTAGATTCAATAACTCACGATATTCCTTGAGGATAGATAACCCTTTAATAGATTTCCTTACAGGATAGGAATATACCTGTCGGGCGTGGGTAGCCATAATTGGAACTTGGCCTTAATGAATCCAGGTAATGTGGTTAACATAAGAATATGATTCAATTGGGTTATACTGGGTATTGCGTCTGACCATCGGAATAGGCTTTTGCATATCACCGTGTTCCAGGTTAGCATATTAATTTATTACACTTAAATAAGAGAGTCAATTCATCTTTTTAATAATATTGTGTGGAGTCACGACCCTAGATCTTTTGAGTCTTTTATTTATTTTCCTTGGTATTTTCTTTTGTGTCTTTTATTTATTTTATTTAGCAAATCCACATTCAACCAACCAAAAGCAATCAATTCACTTATCCCGATAATTAGATACATGTAAATAAATAGTTTCAATAATTAATAACAACAGTAGGAATTAAGTCCTCGTGGGATCGATATTTTTATACTACTTGAACGATACGGGCGCTTGCGTTATACGCGTGTGAATGCACTGGTCAAGTTTTTGGCGTCGTTGCCGGGGACTTATATTTCTTGAGTTATTAATTTTGAAGCTATCTAATTTACTTGTATCTAATTTTCTTTATTTTCATTTGTAATTTTTATTTCTTTCTTTTGTTTTCATGTGGTTGAAAAATGGAACACTACTGGGAGATTGAGAGATTACGTGTTTTACAAGAAGATACACCTCACATCTGGGAGCAACAGTCTGGTTTTCTGAGGCTTGTTGTCCAGCCCAACAATTATCACTGGATGCCAGAACCAAGTAATATTACATTTTCTCAACAGAACGTAATGGGGAGATGTGACATATGTAATGGTAACCACCCGAGCGATCAATGTATATACCTTTCAGAGTGGCAGAATTATTGGAATCAATCAAGGTACGAAGAGCCACCATATGTCACAGAACCACATCTTCCATCTTATCCACCATCAACATATGATTTTTATCAAAAACCAGAACCATCCGAGGAAGATCAGATACTTCACATGTTCAAAGATTGGTTCAAAGAACGGGCAGCTCAAATTGATGCACAATTTCAAAGTCAAGCAGAATCCATACAGAGAATGACAGATCAGATCAGACAATTAACAGAAAACCAGAACTTCATACCTCAAGAAGCATTTTTAGATGACCAAGCATTTCACGATGACACTTCAGCAGAAGAGGAGGCTGAACAGTATCAGGAGCCAGAGGTATCAGTTCAAGAGCCCGAATCAGCAAAGTCTCGATTTGATTTTTATTATTCAGATTCTGACGAAGATGAAGCTGAGCTGTTTGTACCAACTGCATCAACAATTGAGGATGGAATTTTGTATCCTCAAAATGAAGATCTTGGAGCATCCATTGCACAAATGTTTGAAGAAGATCTACCTGAGCTAATCATTTCACCCAGATCAGAGGATGAAGACCTAATGTCAAACACATCTTTTCATCCTCAGGTGGAGCAAGAAGCAGAGAAAATAGAGGAGCAAATGTCTGACCTTATTGAAGATCCAAAGCATTCAGGCGAAACATCACTGTTTTGGGGAGTACAAATTAAAGATATCGCCCAGAAGCTTGACAGAATGGAACTTCCATTCCAAGTCAAGCACCATACGAGACCTCCTGATTTTCTTTCTTTCTTTTCAAGAACTGCTGGTGCGACAGAGTTTAAAAAGCTGGCACAAGCACTGAATGGGACAATAATTTTTCTATTACCTTACCGATGGAAGAGACCCTTCAAAAGCAACACACATGGGATTGTCTTTAATCGGACATCCAAAATGACGGTGAAACCTCATTGACAGATAGATTTCTGTCACGTCTGGCTGAAGACGAAAAATTTAGCGCTAGCAGAGAGGCAACCCATGTAATTTTTGTAAATTCTATTTTCATATTTTGTGTATACATGTTGTAGAGTTTTTAATTTTGTGTGTTATTTTGTAGGGAAAAGCACAAATGGAGAATTTAAGGAGGAATGGTGTTTGGAAATAACAAAGATGATAGCTAATTCATTAGTGGTGGCTGAGTAAGGAATGGATTCTTAAGACGTATCCTAATGAATTTATACCAAGCGAGTGGCGTATTACGTATACAATTCTGTTGCCTTAATAATTGCTTTGATTTGCTTTTCGTTTATTTTCTCAGACAAGATCCAGACCTTTTTGACCTTTCACAATTTCTTTTATTATTTAGCTAACAATCGTCCTTTGGAAGATACTAGTGTTATTATTACTCACCCTTTTCAGGTACTATAAATTCAGGTCGTCATTGTACTTTGGAAGACATCCAGATTTGAGAGAGAAATACATAAAAAAAAATAGAAGCCACTTCAAGAAGACGAGTTGAGAACATTTGTGTGTTTTGTGGTACTAGTGTTGGTGTTAAACCATAATACATAGAAGCAGCACATGAATTGGGTCGAGTCTTAGCTGAAAAGAATATGCACTTAGTATACGGCGGAGGCAATCTTGGACTAATGGGGATCGTTTCAAAAGCTGTACAGGAAGGAGGCAGTTCAGTTCTGGGAATTATCCCAAAACCTTTGGCGGAGGCGAATCTGATAGGTCTATCAAACGGAGAGGAACTGATCGTACCAGGAATGTCCGAGCGAATGGTGGAAATGATTAACCATGCTGATGCTTTTATTGCTTTGCCAGGTGGCTTGGGCACATTGGAGGAAATTTTAATAGTGCTATCTTGGGCGAACTTGAACATACACCAGAAACCGATTGGGTTGTTTAACGTTGAGGGATTTTATGATTTTCTTTGTGTGTTTCTTGATGATGCCCGGAGAAATGGGTTCGTGATAAAATCTATGAAAGAACTCATCTTCACTGCCAGAACTGCTCCGGATTTACTTGATCAAATCTTAGCCTTTGAACCACAAATTGACCCTATCCTTTCCAAGATCAAATGGATCGAGGACGATCGTGGTAAGAAGCGTAAGATAAATCTGGATCTCAACCTTTAGTTTTCTGTGTTTCAGCTAACCAGATACTATCTTCTAAACTCATCTTCTACTTTTTAAGACATTGGGGACAATGTCTTATTTAGGTTTGGGGGAGGGGAATAGTTGATTAGTATCTTGTTTTTATTATGTTTTTATTTTTAGTCCGAAATTTTTCGAAAAATACAAAAAAAATTAAAAAAAATTTCAAAAATTACAAAAATATTTTGCGTTTTTGTGTTTTTTTTTTATTTTAACTAAAAATGTGAAATTGGTGAGAGAAAGTTGTGTAAGGAGTTCCCACTCCTGATACGTATTTCAACCCATTTTCGAAACAAGTTAATTTTTGTTTATTTCCTTTTAAATTATTTAATTTGTAAATTCTCCTTAAAACTGACTAAAATGGATCTTCATATGCTCAGTTTGCAGGTATTATCAATATGCATAGTAACATAAGGACATGAGTTGTAATTGAAAAGTTTTTAATATTCAGTGCTCTAGTTTAATTGGAGGAAACATCTATAATGGCAATGGAGTAAAAAAATAGAAAAAATGAGAAAAAAAACGTCTGAGATTCGAGTTATTAAGTCTGTAAGGGTGTTTTAACACCTAGTGCCTTAAAACCAACTGGTTTGGGAGTCACTGGCCCAAAGCACGCTACATAGATCAAAGATGTTGCTGAATAAATATATTTATATCTGAAGTCTAAGTAATTAAGTCCGTAGAGGTGTCTTAACACCTGGTGGCCTAAGGCCAACTGGTTTGGGTGTCACCGGCCCAATACTCGCTACATAGACGAAAGATATTGTATATAAATAAAAAATAGAGAAAAAGAAAGAGAAAAATTAGAAAAATTATTCCATTTCTACAAAAAGGTGTGAAATCTGATAAAACTTTAGGACAATCAACTGCACTTGTGACTATTGTGGGCAAAAATGAGTTGATTAATATTCTGTTGGCTGTGTATATGGAGAATGGTAAAAATAATCAGAGAATTTACTTATTCGGTAGTTAGAAAGAAACAAAACAACTAGTAACTTGGAGTAGAAGTTTCACCTGATTAGTCACTAACTTCTCTTTTCTCTTGTCTTTTTGCTTTTGTGTGCATTAGTTTTACTATTTTTTAACTTTTATAAAATGTTTGTGGGTATCATTGCTGTAAACCCTCACGAGACTACAACTCGTCCACTAGGGACACCTAGAGGTTCAAAGGCTTGTTGCATATGCTAAATGCAGCCGTGATCCCTACGAAAGTGGCTTAGCTTAATTTATTTTTATGTTATTTTATTTTGTCTTTTGCTCGAGGACTAGCAAAATGTTAGGTTTAGGGGTGTGATGAGTGGTATTTATATCACTATTTCCCACTCATTTAACCTAATATTTTTTATAATTTCTCGAGTTTTATGAACGTTTTGATGTGTTTTTATTTATTTTGCAGATAAAAATAATATTGAGACTTAATGGAATCAACTCGGGGCTAAAACGATGAAATTCAGAGAAAAAAATGTCAAAAATGAAATTTTACTATACGTGTCACGAAGTGCGGTCCTAAATTCCAATTTTGTGCAAATTTCGTATTTTGGCCATAACGTTTTCATCTGATATCTGATTGAGTTGATTCAAGTTTCAGATTGAAGAAGACCCGAAGATCTACAACTTTGAAAGTCAAAATAATTTTGAATTATGAAGTTTCCATGGCCGAAATTGATGAACAATCTAGTGTATTTTGTGTAACTACTATAGTCATTTCCAAAATATAAAATAAAATAAAATAAAAAAATAAAAATAAAAATTTTCAAACTTCCACCAAACATGCTTGCATGTTTGGTGCCATGTTTGATGTCATGTTTGGTACCATGTTTGGTGGAGCAATCGATGGAGCAATTGGTGGAGAAATTAGTGGAAGCCTTTAAGTTTTTCTATAAATACCAAGCCATTTCATTTGTAATTCTCATGCTTTCCTTAGGTTTTTGTAAGGAATTTAAGGATTGCATCTTGTTTGTTTATTTTTTGTAATTTAAATTAGTATTTTTATTTTCAGTAATAGTAGTAGTTTCTTTTCTTCTTCCTTTCTTTTCTTTTATGTTTAGTAGTTAGATTTCCGCTGGGGGAAGGGTGAAGCTTTTATTATTTTAATTTAGATTAATCTCCCTTAATTATAATATGGAAATTATAATTCAAACTAAAAATATTACCGCCTTAATGGCTGGTTTTATTTATTTGACATAAAGTGGCACCGCCTATATGGCTGGTCTTTAGGTGACAAATAATTACCGCATATATGGCTGATTTATAGACAAATAATAATACCGCCTCTATGGCTGGTCGGACTTAATTAAAATCTAGTTTAGTGAGGATACCGCCTTTATGGCTGGTCGGTAATTTCATGATTAATTTATGTATTATAGTAAGGGAGATGTCTAAATTATAATAGTAAAAGTGGATCCCCCAACCCCAGTATTTTATTTTTATTCTAGGGAAGTGATGAAACACAATATCCACACTTAATAATTGATTTTCTTTTTATGGGTAGTTCTTTAGTTTGTTTATTGAGTCTTAAGCTTAATGCTTCTTGTTAACTGGCCATTAATAAGATTGATGGGGTAAACTTAAAATGAACTTGACATAGGGATTTTAGGTTTCAACCTTAGATTCAATAACTCACGATCTTCCTTGAGGATAGATAACCCTTTAATAGATTTCCTTACAGGATAGGAATATACCTGTCGGGCGTGGGTAGTCATAATTGGAACTTGGTCTTAATGAATCCAGGTAATGTGGTTGACATAGGAATATTGTTCAATTGGGTTACATGGGTATTGCGTCCAACCATCGGAAGAGGCTTTTGCATATCATCGTGTTCCAGATTAGCAAATTAATTTATTACACATAAATAAGAGATTCAATTCATCTTTTTAATAATATTATGTGGAGTCACGACCCTAGATCTTTTGAGTCTTTTATTTATTTTCCTTGGTATTTTCTTTTGTGTCTTTTATTTATTTTATTTAGAAAATCCATATTCAACCAACCAAAAGCAATCAATTCACTTCTCCCTATAATTAGATACATGTAAATAAATAGTATCAATAATTAATAACAATAGTAGGAATTAAGTCCTCGTGGGATCGATATTTTTATACTACTTGAACGATACGTGCGCTTGTGTTATACGCGTGTGAATGCACAGGTCAAACACTCTTGATCCGGGTCCGATCTGTCAAAAAAAATAACACAAGGTCAGAACCGCTATTTGCGGAACATTCAACTCATCTATAAAATCGAACCAGACCCGGGGTAACAAAATCTCTTCCAGAACTGCAATATATATATATATATATAATAAATAAAAAATAAATATAATAAATTAGATTATAATAAAAAAAAATATAAAATATTATGTATATATGATGAGTGGTATTTATATCACTATTTCCCACTCATTTAACTTAATATTTTGTATAGTTTCTCGAGTTTTATGAATGTTTTGATGTGTTTTTATTTATTTTACAGAGAAAAATAATATTAGGACTTAATGGAATCAACTCGGGGCTAAAACGATGAAATTCGGAGGAAAAAAGGTCAAAACAAAAATTTACTGTACGTGTCAAGAAGTGCAGTCCTAAATTCCAATTTTGCGCAAGTTTTGTATTTTGGCCATAATCTTTTCATCCGATATCCAATTGAGCTGATTCAAGTTTCAGATTGAAGAAGACTCGAAGATCTACAACTTTGAAAGTCAAAATAATTTCGAATTCTAAACTTTCCATGGCCGAAATTGATGAAAAATCCAGTATATTTTGAGTAATTACTATAATCATTTTCAAAATATAAAATAAAATAAATAAAAATAAAAATAAAAATTGTTAAACTTCCACCAAACATGCTTGCATGTTTGGTGCCATGTTTGGTGCCATGTTTGATGCCATGTTTGGTGCCATGTTTGGTGGAGCAATCGGTGGAGAAATTGGTGGAAACCTTTAAATTTTCCTATAAATACCAAGCCATTCGTTTGTAAGTCTCATGCTTTGCTTAGTTTTTTTGTAAGGAATTTAAGGATTGCATCTTGTTTGTATTTATTTTTAGCATTTAAATTATGCATTTTTATTTTCAATAATAGTAGTAGTAGTTTCTTTTCTTCTTCCTTTCTTTTCTTTTATGTTCAGTAGTTACATTTTCCGCTAGGGAAGGGTGAAGCTTTTATTATTTTAAGTTAGATTAATCTCCCTTATTTATAATATGGAAATTATAATTTAAATTAAAAGGTTTACCGCCTTAATGGCTGGTTTTATTTATTTAACATAATGTGACACCGCCTATATGGCCGGTCTTTAGGTGACAGTTGATTACCTCCTATATGCTGGTTTATGGACAAATAATGATATCGCCTTTATGGCTGGTTGGACTTAATTGGAAATCTGACTTAATAAGGATACCGCCTATATGGTCGGTTGGTAATATCACTGATAAATTTCATATTGTAAAAATGGATATTTCTAAATTAGAAGTAGTAATGGTGAATCCCCCAACCCCCAACATTTTATTTTATTCTAGGGAAATGATGAAACACAATATTAACAAACTTAATAATTGATTTAATTATATAATGGATAATTCTTTAGTTTATTTATTGAGTCTTAAGCTTAATGCTTCTTGTTGACTGATCACCAATAAGATTGATGTGGTAAAATTAAAATGAACTTGGAAAAGAGATTTTAGGTTTCAGCCTTAGATTCAATAGCTCACGATCTTCCTTGAGGATAGATAACCCTTTAATAGATTTCCTTATAGGATAGGAATATACCTGTCGGGCGTGGGTAGCCATAATTGGAACTTGAACTTAATGAATTTAGGTAACTCGGTTAACATAGGAATATGATTAATTGTGTTATTTTTGGTATTTGCATCTGACCATCGGAAGAGGCTTTTGCATATCTTCGTGTTCCAGGTTAGCAAACTGATTTATTACACATATATAAGAAAATCAATTCATCTTTATAATAATATTGTGTGGAGTCACAACCATAAATCTTTGAGTCTTTTATTATTTTCCTTAGTATTTTCTTTTGTGTCTTTAAGTATTTTAGTTATCAAATCCACATTCAACCAATCAAAAGCAATCATTCTCTTCTCCCTATAATTAAATACCTGTAAATAAATAGTATCGATAATTAATAACAATAATAGGAATTAAGTCCTCGTGGGATCGATATTTTTATACTACTTGAATGATACGTGCGCTTGCGTTATACGCGTGTGATTACGCCGGTCAAGTTTTTGGCGCCGTTGCCGGGGACTTATTTTTCTTGAGTTATTAATTTTGAAGCTATTTAATATATTTGTATCTAATTTTCTTTATTTTTATCTGTAATTTTTATTTCTTTCCTTTATTTTCAGGTGGTTGAACAATGGAACATTATTGGGAGATTGAAAGATCATGAGCTTTACTAGAAGAAGATACACCCCAATTCAGCAATCAACAGTCCAATTTTCTGAGACTTGTTGTCCAGCCCAACAATAATCACTGGATGTCAGAACCAATCGATTCTACATTTTCTCAAGAGAACGAAATGGGGAGATGTGTAATATGTGATGGTAACCACCCAAGCGATCCATGTATATACCTTTCAGAGTGGCAGAATTATTGGAATCATTCAAGGTACGAAGAACCATCATACTTTCCATCTTATCCATCATCCACCTTTGATCTTCATCAAGAACCAGAACCATCAGAGGAAGATCGGATAATTGACATTCTCAAATATTAGTTCAAGAAACAAGACAAAAAGTTGGATACAATGCTTGAAACATACCAGAATCAACTCGAAAGTATTCAGAGACAATCAGCATCCATTCAGAGAATGACAAATCAGCTCAGAAAATTAACAGAAAACCAGAGCTACATACCTCAATGACCATTTTCAGATGACACTGATGAAGCCTTTGAGTACCAAGCATTTCACAATGACACTTTAGCAGAGGATGAGGCTTAGCAGAATCAGGAATCTGAGGTATCAATTCAGGAGCCCATACCAGCAAAGTCTCTGTTTAATTTTTATTATTCAGATTCCGACTCTGATGAAGAAGCTGAGTTGTTTGTACCAACTGTACCAACAAAAATTGAGGATGGAATTCTGTATCCTAAAAATGAAGATCTTGGAGCTTCCATTGCACAAATTTTTGAAGAAGATCTACGTGAGCCAGTCATATTAGAGGATGAAGACCTAAAATCTGATATTTCTTTACATCCTCAGGTTGACACTTATGGAGCATGCATTTCACAGATGACAGATGAAGAATTGAATGCAAAAATCCTAAAATACATCTGTGAAGAAAAGGTGGAGCAAGAAGCTGAGCAAAAGGAAAAGCAAATGTCTGACCTTATTGAAGATCCAGGGCATTCATGGGAAATATTGATGTATCAGGGAGTAAAAATTAGAGATATCACCCAGAAGCTTGACAGAATGGAAATCCCATTTAAAGTCAAACACCATACGAGACCTCCTGAGCTTATCTTAGGCCCAAAATCCCGTAACCACTTACCAAACCCAAACCAAACCCAAAATACCCAAGCCTACCCAAGAAACCAAGCCCACGCCCAAAGGACTAGGATTCACGCCCATGCCCTCTTTAATTAGGTAAATGCACAATTATCACATGCTTAAATCTAGTAAAATTCATTCCTAATTAGAAGAAATTCCCTAGATCCATTTCCTAATCTAATCCAATCACCATCCTAAATTAGGAGATCTTTCCCTTATAGGATACCAATTAGAATAAATGTCACCATCAATAGAAATCCTATTCCTAGTCGGATTAGGAAAGTCTCATCTCCTTTGCCTATAAAAATAGGCCTTCACCACCCTTCATAAGGGAGCACATATATCTCTCAAATCACGCCTAAGACACTCCAAGCCTTCTCCTGCATGCCCAAGAGACCTCCAAACTCTCTCATTGCCGCAAGTCCTCAAACCCCTAAGCCATTGCCGTGAACCACCCTCCACTCCCTCCATTCACGCCCATCACCCACTGCACTGCCCTTTGCCGCACCTAAACCCCTTTTCACAGCCCCTAATTCACGCCCAAATAAACCTTAAAACAGCCCCAAACACTGCCGCAAAAAATCCCCACACACAGCCCCTCAATTCACGCCTAAACCGAGCCTAAAACACTCACTGCACTGCACCAAAACTGTCGCACAAACAGCCTCTGACCTGATCAGTTTTGCTGCGATTTTAACCCATAAAACAGCCCCAAAACCACCCTAAAACTGCACTAAAAAGCTGCACAAAGTCCCCCCCCCCCTTAAAGCCCTAAAAACCGCAAGCCAATTAGCCTTCAAAATCATCCAAAACAGTACACTAAACGACCAAAACAGTGACCTGAAACTCAGCGACCAAACAGCAGCGAAACGGACCAAAAACAGCAGCCCAAGCACTAAAACAACGAGGAAAAATGTTGAGTAAACAAATCGGAAAAGTAGCGGATAATTCGCCTTTCCAACGGACGTGTAACGCCCTTTCTTGAGACGACAAAAGAGGTTAGACCTGAAGGCACCTTTTTACTTATCTTCTTTCGTTTTATTTTATTTATTTTAAAATATTATTGCATGGGAGTCGTTTGAAGTATGGTGTGATTGTTGGATTAGCGGGATATGTGTTCCCTTTTGTGGTATATCGGATGGAAACCCGGACGTAAATTCCGAATGGACGGTAGTGCGGTCTGCACTCGAGATACAACGCCACGTATCACTTAAGATATACATATCTCGTCTCATCCAAATTTTTATTTGAGCATGTTATAGTTCGTAGGTTGTTTATTTATTGTTTAAAGCATGATTTAGTTTAGTTCATAATTTAATTTTCAAAGCATGATTATGTTATTTAGGCATGTTGTTTCTTTATTCCTTATGCATGATGTTTTGTTTAGTTTATGTTCATGTTTAATTAGTTATTTGTTTATTTTGGTTTAATGGTTCAATATGCTCGTTGTGTTATACAGCATGTTTTCCATTTAAAGATTTACTTTCAAACATGCAAACATAGATTAGGAGTTAGTTAGATGAAAGCATGTTAGATCTAAGTCCCATTTGAGCATGATTATTGAGTAGACTCGGTTGATTTATTGCACAAATTATACCATCACAAGTGACATAAGTAAGGGACCATTCCGAACCCAATGGTTTGAGGTCTCCCTTGTGAGGGGTGAGTGCGGCCTTAAATCTTTGTCCCGGTTCACACCGGGTGGCGACTCCATGTTATTTCTCCGGTTTAGTTCCTCCGCGGACTACTCCGTACTCCCAACTAGGCCGCAAGCCTAGAACAGTGTCGTCAAGTTCTGTGTCCTACAGTCTGGCGACTCCACTGGGGATAGAGAATTGGCCCCGAAATATTGTCTTGTAATGTTTGGATTTGTGCTTTAATTGACTGTGTCTATAGTGGATTAAAGGGGTTTAGTTAAAGGCATTTTTTTAAATATTATTTCATGAGAGTCGTTTGAAGTATGGTGTGATTGTTGGATGAGCGGGATATGTGTTCCCTTTTGTGGTATATCGGATGGAAACCCGGACGTAAATTCCGTAGCCGATTCCGAATGGACAGTAATGCGGTCTGCACTCGAGATACAACGCCACGTATCACTTAAGATATACATATCCCGTCTCATCCAAATTTGTATTTGAGCATGTTATAGTTCGTAGGTTGTTTATTTATTGTTTAAAGCATGATTTAGTTTAGTTCATCATTTAATTTTCAAAGCATGATTATGTTATTTAGGCATGTTGTTTCTTTATTCCTTATGCATGATGTTTTGTTTAGTTTATGTTCATGTTTAATTAGTTATTTGTTTATTTTGGTTTAATGGTTCAATATGCTCGTTGTGTTATACTGCATGTTTGCCGTTTAAAGATTTACTTTCAAGCATGCAAACTTAGATTATGAGTTAGTTAGATGAAAGCATGTTAGATCTAAGTCCCCTTTGAGCATGATTATTGAGTAGACTCAGTTGATTTATTGCAAAAATTATACCATCACAAGTGACATAAGTAAGGGACCATTCCGAACCCAACGGTTTGAGGTCTTCCCTTGCGACGGGTGAGTGCGGCCTTAAATCTTTGTCCCGGTTCACACCGGGTGGCGACTGCATGTTATTTCTCCGATTTAGTTCCTCTGCGGACTACTCCGTACTCCCAACTAGGCTGCAAGCCTAGAACAGCGTTGTCAAGTTCTGTGTCCTACACCAGGACAACAACTCAACTGGCAGTGTAGCCACCACTAGGGACCAGGTACACGATCTTAAGCCGCCATCCTGACCCTACATGTGCATATGTACTCTGTATCCGTCAATTCCAACTGTATCTCAAGTTACATACGGGGGTGAGGTTTTACCTCATGCCCCGAAAATCACGTAAAACTGCTGATAAACTTTTAAAACATAAATCAAATCTCAAAACTGTAAGAAACTTTTCTAAAATACTTTTCTTTCAAAAGCGTCTACAATTTTTCTTTAAAACACTTTAAATTTCAAACGTTGTTAACTGCAACTCAATCTTTGAAAATCTTAACACACACACACATATATGCACATGCATATATGCATCTCTCATGCTTCTTTCTACTCTAGCCATGATTTATTAAATGTCATACATGTACATACCTCAGGTCATGGATTTCTATAACACACTGAAACTATTAATATACATGCATTACTCTAATCATACATAAAACTTATCTTTACATTCTATATACTTATCTAACATGCTGATTGTGTACAAGCCTTCTTATTGCTTCATGCAACTTACCTTATGTTCTATATGCATAACATGTCATGATTATGCTTTGCTTACACACATACATATTTAAAATAACTTATATTAAAGTACTTATAAACTATATACTCACTTACTAAATATATGTTTATGCTTATATGAGCCTGTATCTGTGTTCTTGTTTTTGTATCCTTCTAAATGCATCCGAACATACATTTTACATTTCCTTACAATTTTAATTCCTTAAACCTTAATCTCATTCCCTATGGTGTAGTTTCTACAACCCCAATACCCAAGTCTCAATATATATATATACACATTCAGAAACATAACGTCATTCATATGCTCTATCTATCTATATAAATACATTTACTGGTTTATATCTAGATATGTGTCTCTTTATTTCTATGTACTCATGCTTGTCTTTACTTTTATATATGTGTATATATATATATATATATATATACTTGTAGCCGCTTGTTCACATCTACATGAGTATACTGATACACTTACTTCTTTCTTCTACGTTCCTCTTTATATGTATACAGGTTTCATACTTATAATTATGTACAACTTTGTTATATTAATGATTTCGAGCAATGCTAAATTTCTTAAGTATTCAAAGCACGAGTTACTTACCTGGCTAAGCGAATGTCCACAATCCGGGTCCGATCTGTCAAAACAAATCACAACATATGTCAGAACCTCTATTTGTGGAACTTTCAACTCATCTATACTAAACTACGGACTTTCTCGGAATACACGAATTCTTTCTAATACTACGATTCGAACTTCACTACTCTATTATATACTCATACACTGTTCTAAACTAACTAGATAGCTCAGATTCTCGTTTTACGCGTTTGCGGTAAAACTTGCAGAAACGTTTCCGCAAACGCTGCGGAAGGGTCTCGAAACCTCCGAACTAATCCGAAATTACTCAATTACCCTCGCAATATCATATTTACATCTCAACCAAGGTTACGGTCATTTAAGCTCAAACGCGCGAGAAACTCCGTTTTACCGGAAACTCGCTAATTCTACCGGATCGATCAAATCTAATATGTTACTCCTCGGATTCTACCACATTTATCGTTTTAACATATTAAAACATATCCAGTTCATATTAAGGCAATTCGATAAACTATGGAACTACCGCGAACATCCGAATATAAATCGATACAATTTGAAATATCAAATTTTGAACAGAAAGTCGTACCGAGATTCTGAGGCCATATTCGGACTCCCAACGGCCATACGAACGCGCTGGTGTCGACGAAATTCTGATCGGAGCTACTGTTCGTCATGGGTTTACTGTTCATCGTGTCTTTTTTCCTCGTTTCGCGTGCAACCGGCCGTTGTTCTGTAAAATCAACCCCGCACACTCGTAGTACTCATCGAGGGCTTCGATTTGGTAGGTGGCTGGGACCTTGAAACGAACCGACGAGCCGGATCCGTCAAACCCATTCTCGCCACTTTCTCCTTCGTTTCTCGCCGTTCGTCAGCGATTCAGAGTCACCGCCGGCCACCAACAGACGCACGGTGGCCGGGCGCTTCTTTCCCGACCGTCACGCCAGTCGGCGGTGGCCGGGAAGTGGCCGGCGCGAGCATAGACTAAAATTGGGGGTGGGGGTCGACTTTGAAGGATTTGGAAACTTTGCCCATTTTGTGATTTATCAAAACTATGGGGTTATATAAACTCAGCTAGGAAAATATCAAAAAGCTCCCCGCGAAATTACTGATCAGCCCCTATCCTGGAACCTTCTGGAATATCGCAAGTTCGGAGCCTTTCTGATGTGATTCTCGAAAAGTGTTCAACACAAAAGTTGTTCGTCTCTGAAAACGAGTCTGTGGTCAAAACAGTAAACTTTACGCGTTTTTACGAAAATCGCGCAACTGACTTATGATCCCGCACGTTTTCCAACGCGACAAATATTCATAATATATTATTCTAACTCATATATCATCACTTGAACTCTTGCTCTTTATTATTATCATGCTCCGAGACTAAAACATTCATCCAGGAATCTTCTAGAATAGTCCTGAAAATCTGGGATGTTACATTTATGCTAAGTTTGGTGTCATGTTTGGTGGAGCAATTGGTGGAGCAATCAGTGGAGAAATTGGTGGAAGCCTTTAGGTTTTTCTATAAATACCAAGCCATTTCATTTGTAATTCTCATGCTTTCCTTAGGTTTTTGTAAGGAATTTAAGGATTGCATCTTGTGTGTTTATTTTTAGTAATTTAATTTATGCATTTTTATTTTCAGTAATAGTAGTAGTTTCTTTTCTTCTTCCTTTCTTTTCTTTTATGTTCAGTAGTTAGATTTTCCGTTGGGGAAGGATGAAGCTTTTATTATTTTAGTTTAGATTATTCTCCCTTAATTATAATATAGAAATTATAATTCAAATTAAAAGGATTGTCGCATTAATGGCTGGTTTTATTTATTTGACATAAAATAACACCGCCTATATGGCTAGTATTTAGGTGACAGATAATTACCGCCTATATGGCTGGTTTATAGACAAATAATAATACCGTCTTTATGGCTGGTTGGACTTAATTAAAATTTGACTTAATGAGGAATACCATATATATGGCGGTCGGTAATATCACGGATAAATTTTGTATTATAATAAGGGAGATTTCTATAGATATAGTAAAAGTGGATCCCCAACCCCCAATATTTTATTTTTATTCTAGGGAAGCGATGAAACACAATATCCACACTTAATAATTGATTTTCTTTTTATGGGTAATTCTTTAGTTTGTTTATTGAGTCTTAAGCTTAATGCTTCTTGTTGTCTGATCACCAATAAGATTGATGTGGTAAACTTAAAATGAACTTGGAAAAGAGATTTTAGGTTTCAGCCTTATATTCAATAGCTCTCGATCTTCCTTGAGGATAGATAACCCTTTAATAGATTTCCTTACATGATAGAAATATACCTGTCGGGTGAGGATAACCATAATTGGAACTTGACCTTAATAAATCCAGGTAATTTGGTTGACATAAACATATGGTTCAATTGGGTTATACTGGATATTTACGTCTGACCATCAGAAGAGGCTTTTCCATATCATCGTGTTCCAGGTTAGCATAATTTATTACACATATACAAGACAATCAATTCATCTTTCTAATAATATTGTGTGAAGTCACAACCCTTGATCTTTGAGTCTTTTATAATTTTTCTTAGTATTTTCTTTTGTGTCTTTATTTATTTTATTTATCAAATCCACATTCAACCAACCAAAAAAAGTAATCATTCTCTTCTCCCTATAATTAGATACCTATAAATAAATAGTATCAACAATTAATAACAACTGTAGGAATTAAGTCCTCGTGGGATCGATATTTTTATACTACTTGAACGATACGTGCGCTTGCGTTATACGCGTGTGAATGCACCGATCAAGTTTTTGGCGCCGTTGTCGAGGACTTATTTTTCTTGAGTTATTAATTTTGAAGCTATCTAATTTACTTGTATCTAATTTTCTTTATTTTTTATCTGTAATTTTTTTTTCTTTCTTTTATTTTAGGTGGTTGAAAATGGAACACTATTGGGAGATTGAGAGATTACATGTTTTACAAGAAGATACACCCCACATCTGGGAACAACAGTTCGGTTTTCTGAGGCCTCTTGTCCAGCCTAACAATTATCACTGGATGTCAGAACCAATCAACACTACATTTGCTCAACAGAACGAAATAGGGAGATGTGTGATATATGATGGTAACTACCCAAATGATCAATGTATATACCTTTCAGAGTGGCAGAATTATCAGAATCATTCAAGGTACAAAGAACTATCATATTTTCCATCTTATCAACCATCCACCTATGATCTTCATCAATAATCAGAACCATCAAAGAAAGATCAAATGATTGACATGCTCAAAGATTTGTTCAAGAAACGAGATGAAAAGTTGGATAAAATGCTTGAAAAAATCCAGAATCAACTCGAAAGTATTCAAAGACAATCAGCATTCATTCAGAGGATGACAGATCAAATGAGACAATTCACAGAAAACCAAAGCTACATACCTCAATGACCATTTTCAGATGACACTGATGAAGCCTTCGAGTACCAAGCATTTCACGATGACACTTTAGAAGAGGAGGCGGGGGAGCAGTATCAGGAACCAGAGGTATCAGTTCAGGATCCCAAACCAGCGAAGTCTCTATTTGATTTTTATTATTCAGATTCTGACGAGGATGAAGCTGATCTATTTGTACCAACTGCATCAACAATGGAGGATCAAACTTTCAATCCTCAAAATGAAGATCTTGGAGCATGTTTTACCATGATGTTTGATGAAGATCTACCTGAACCATCCATTCCAGTCGTATTAGAGGATGAAGACCTAATGTCAGAAACATCTTTACATCCTCAGGCAGATCCTTATGGAGCATGCATTTCACATATGACAGATGAAGAACAGAACGCGGAAATCCTAAAATATATCTGTGAAGAAAATGTGGAGCAAGAAGTAGAGCAAATGGAGGAGTAAATGTCTGACCTTATTGAAGATCCAGTGCATTCAAGAGAAACATCACTGTTTTGGGGAGTACAGATCAGAGACATCACCCAGAAGCTTGAAAAAATGGAACTCTCATTCTAAGTCAAGCATCGTACGAGACCTCCTGATTTTCTTTCTTTCTTTTCAGGAACCACTGGAGCGACAAAGAATAAAAAGGTGGCAGAAGCACTGAATGAGACAAAACTCTTTTTGCCACTTTACTGTTGGAAGAGACCCTTCAAAAGCAACGCTCATGGGATTGTCTTTAATCGGACATCTAAAACGACGTTGAAACTTCCTTGACAAATATATTTCAGTCACGTATGGCTGAAGACGAAAAATTTAGCGCTAGCAGGGAGGCAGCCTATGCAATTTGTTATAATTTTTGTTTTCATATTTTGTGTATACATGTTGTAGAGTTTTTAATTTTGTGTGTTTTTGTAGGGGGAAGGCACAAACGGAGCATTTAAGGAGGAATGATTTTTGGCAATCACAAAGTTGAGAGCTAATTCATTAGTGGTGGCTGAGTAAGGAATAGATTCTTGAGACGCATCCTAATGGATTTATATACCATACGAGTGGCGTATTGCGTACACAATTCTGTTGCCTTAATAATTGCTTTGTTTTACTTTTCTGTTTTTATTTCCTTTATTTTCGTCGATAAGATCTAAACTTTTTGACTTTTCACGATTTATTTTAACGTTCATCTAATAATTATCATTTCGCAGGTACTAGTGCTACTATTACTCACCCATTTTCAGGTTCTATAAATATAGCTATACATTTCTCTCTTCGACACATCCAGATATACATCCAAATAAGAGAGAGAAAATGGAAGCAACTTCACAACATCGATTCAAGCGAATTTGTGTTTTCTGTGGATCCAACTCTGGTAATAAACCAGAATTCATTGAGGTTGCAAAGGAATTGGGGCGAGTCATAGCAGAGAAAAATATGCACCTAGTATATGGCGGTGGCAATCTTAGATTGATGGGAAGCATTTCAAAAGTCGTTCAGGAAGGTGGTGGTCATGTTTTAGGAATCATTCTAAAAACTTTGGCAGACGAATACTTAATCGGACAAACAAATGGAGATGAACGTATCGTATCAGGTATGTTTGAACAACTCCATGAAATGATCAATACTGCGGATGCGTTTATCGCATTACCAAGTGGGCTTGGAATTTTTGAAGAAATATTCACAGTAGCATCATGGGCGCACTTGAACATTCATCGGAAGCCCTTTGGATTACTTAACATTGAGCATTTCTTCAATTTTCTGTTTGTATTTCTTGCGGAAGCTAAGAGACGTGAGTTCATCACAAAATCAGTACAAGATATTTTCCTGACTGCGACAAAGGCCGAAGAATTAATTGACCAAATCCTAGTCTTTGAACCAAAAATCGACCTCATTCTTTCCAAGTTGAACTGGTCAGATAGCGATCGTGGTAAGAAGCGTAAATTGGACATAGATCTTAATCGTTAAATTTTTTCGGCGAATTTCAGCTATCCAGGTACTATATTCTAAACTCTTCTTCTATTGTTTAAGACATTGGGGATAATGTCTCATTTAGGTTTGGGGGAGGGAATTAGTTGATTAGTACCTTGTTTTTAGTTTGTGTGTTGTTTTTATTTTTAGTCCAAATTTTTTTCGAAAAATACAAAAAAAATTGAAAAATTTTCGAAAATTATAAAAATATTTTGTGTTTTTATT
>SKCR01035370.1:0-121925 GCA_019454045.1 Zanthoxylum bungeanum | reverse complement strand
CTATAATTTACCCACTCGTAAATTATGACGACTACGTATAATCTTGTTGAACTATACAAGTCGACGTCATTACATGCATATAATCCATCTGTCACAGATAATCTATATTATACCTAGGACATAGATGTGAACGTCAAATCCCTAAGGTATAATATATTCAATTTATAAATTGACAATCTCTTAATAACACTCGGAACTCGCTTCCGCAGTGTACCACGACTATGGATTTAACAGATCGCAAATACATGTAGGATACATATGCCCTAACAGATTTTTTATTGACACACATCGGATATACTAAGCATCGGTCCAAACCCAACGAACTGGCGGAGGTCTGACCTAAGAAGGTCGGTGATGCTACAGTTATCAAAGTGTGGAGAATAACTTATATGTCCACCGTGATGTCTCGAGTTAAAGTATCATTATACTATTCGACTCGAGAAGGTTTTTAATGACATTGGTGTGTCATCTATTAAGAATCTTATGTGAGTCATTCAGTGTTTATCCACTATAAATACCTACATGTCTATACAAGTCTCTCTAGACTCGTGGTTTACTGATAAAAATCACTAGAATCTAATATTCTGATATACGATATATACCAATCTCTGCGGGTTTACTTTACTGACCAAGTAATGTAAATCTTGAACATGAACTGTTTAAAAGTGATATTGTTATAATGAAACTCAATGTTAGTTGCAATCCTTTTGAAACTCTATCATAACTAATCATTTTAGGGTCAGTTACATCTTTACTATATATAAAAAGAGAATATATATTGATGAAACTCTTTATTTTATTCAAAATAAAATATTTACATTTATATTTATAGGGAAATCTAATAAAAAATTAGCACAACAAGCACTAATTCTAACAGAGATATGATGGTGACGTACTTTTGAACATATATACGGTATAATGTCATCGTTTTGTAATTTGTGAGTACTTGTCAATGGATGATGGATTCAAAATATAATGTGTTATGTGCCTGAAATGTGAGTGGGTATATTTTATTTTTTTATTGATGCTTTTGTTTTACTTTATGTTGATATTTTTGTTTTATGTTTAACTGCTACTTTTGTTTTGATAAAGATAAGTTTGAATAAAATTTATTTCTTCAGATATATTTGATTGGATATATATGATGTGTGATTCGCCACTGTGCTTGTATGTTGAGTTTGTTTTATGGATTTTAAAACTTTTGTGGCGCCTATAAGGGCCTTGTCCAATTATAGTGGATCGACCCATTATCATTTGTCGACATGGTCATATTCCAGACAAAGTCTGATCTGTGGGCGCGACCCAAGCATTGGACGCCTGATATTTTTATCCGGCTGACTTGGTTCCTGGACGCCTAGCATATTCGTCGAATTGGTCCCTGAATGCTTAATACAAATTTATGATGACTTTGGTTTGGGATTTGATTTCGTTTTCAACAAAATACCTTTATGTTATCTTTTTCATATCCTTGTTTTATGATTTTCTAAAAAAAGAAAGATTTTTGAAGAAGTTGCTTTCAATTCAACTTCTTTCTGATTTAGATATATTTGATTTCGTTTACGACATAATATGATCTGTTTCTACCATGATGCTCGTACTACATTTTATTTATTTTCATGATTTTGACTCATTGTGGTGTCTATATAGGGTTCATCCATCTAAAATGGCACGACCTGTTACCCTATATCGACATGGTCCTGTTTCAAAAAATGTTTGATTAGAGTACGCGACTTGGACATTAGACTTCTGGTTAGTTTTTTGAAGTATTTTCAAAAGACTTGTTTTATAATGCATTTTCAAAAAAATGAGATTAAAGTGGTTTCTTTATGTTTTCCAATTTTGATTGTGGATAAGATTGACTGTATGAAATTTATATTATGATTTCTGTATTTGATGGTAGATAAGAATGACTGTATGGAGTTTGCATTATGTGTTCCATTTCTGATGATGTATGAGATTGAACGCAAGAAATTTGTATTGTGATTTATGTTTCTGATGATAAATGAGATCAGTTGTATGAAATTTGTATCATGATTTCTTTTTATGATAATAAATGAGATTAAGTGTGTAGAATCCATTTTATGTTTTCGTATCTGATAATGAATGTAACTACTTCTAAAGAACCTGTATTATGTTTCTATATCTAATAATGAATGTGAATACCTTTTAAGAATCCATATTATGTTTTCGTATCTTATAATGAATGTGAATGCCTGTAAAGAATTTGTATTATGATTCTGTTTCTAATGATGAATGTGATTGACTGTATAGATTTCGCAATATACTTTCTGTTTCTGTTGATAGATAAGATTACCCCTATGACATTAGTATTGGTTATGTGTGTGTAGTTAGTTTGGTTGACGATTTGACTCGTGTCCTAGTAGCTTTAGATAGGGTATTCATTCAAACGGAATTCATCTCATACATATTCTAAAATAGGTAATGAGTCTCGTACGAGCTTTGTTTGCTCGTATCAGTGTATGATTTACGTGAGTATGTTTGGGTTGTTCTCTCGTTTGTCTTTGGCATGTATATATATTGGTATATCTTCGTTTAGTTTGTTTCATCGGTTATGGCAAGATTGTTATGAAAAAAATAAGGAAACGTGTGTCAGGTAAGTTTCTGAATATATATATATATATATATGTAATTTGAATGCGTGGATCGATTATGTAATTATCTCCAAACAACTGTGTATTTATAGAGCGTAATGAATAGAATGAAGTTTAAAGGTTTTCTGATAGATAACCATATTCGCATAAATATTTTATATATATATATATATATATATACACATATTATTTTCAAATTATTCTTACTTTTATAGTACGTGCATGGTTACTTACTGAGTTTTATAACTCACACCACAATAGTTTGCTAGTTTTATAGGTTGGTAACTAGAACAATTAGCCATCAAGCTTTGGATACTTATGCTCGAGACGAAGGATCACCCATGTTGCAGTCACACACTCTAGAGTCATGGGAAGAATCATATAGTTTATAATCAATTTGCTTTTGTTTATGTTTTGTATTGTGCAATGCACGTAATTATATTTATGGAATTAAACATATTGGTCAGTATGCATTGAGTTGGGCATAAAGCCTTGAGTATTGATGAGGTGATGTGAATTTTTTGAGTTTAGACCGTAGGTCTTTTTTGCATATCTGACGTTTATGACAGGTCATTTTGGTGTCGGACTACATTCTAAGTTGTTTAATTTTAGGGTGCATCATGTTCTTTTTTTATTAGTTCCGAGGCTCATGGAGATAAGTTTTTCATGTCTCTTACCGGTAATGTCTTGCCATCGAAAGGATGTTATAATGGTCGACTTTCTACATATACCACTTCAGCTTCATCTTTTTGGTTCCAAAAAACCAAGCATTGGTGAAGGGAAGAAGGTATCACCCTACTTCCATGAATCCAATCATGACCTAGAAACATTTTGTAACTAATTGGTCCTTCTATGACGAAGAACACGGTTGTTCTAGTTGCGCTTATGATCTTAATATCCAAAAAAAGATAACTCATTTTGCCATCATGGCTTCCCCATTAAAGCTTGTCAATACGACATTTGTTGGAATAAGATCAACCTCTAACTTAGCAAACCTCTTTAGCATTCTTACTGGAATGTCGTAGATGGCTGCTCCATTATAATACATTTGATACAAACAATCTATTAACTGTTGACTTCACGCACAATGGCTTGAGTTGCTTAGTCATTTGTTGTGAAGGCCTATAAAATATCACCATCTTAGCTACCTCTATCTTTATCTTTTGCTTACTGTTATTATCGTCTATTCCATGGTATTCCTAAGCCTTATTGTTTAAAATATCTTCCATCTTTCGCTTGGGTTCATCTTACTATTCCATGGCATTCCTAGGCCTTATTGATGCTCAATTATCCATATTGTTGGACAATGCCAACCATTTTTCTGAATGTGGTACTTTCTATTTTAACTTAGGTTTTCAGTATAACACATAGTATTGAGAATTCCTTAAATCTTCTCCCAAAGTCCCAACAATCGGATTTCCTACCTCGTACAGATTATTCAATAGCCCGTTGTGGGATATTTTCCTCATTTGTGCTTCGTCACGTAAGTCAATCTCCTCTTCAATATCAGCCATCTTATCCTCTTGAAGTTCGTCTATATCTTCCAAACTGAAGGCTACTGCTTCTAGTTCTTCAATACTGTACACTTTCTTTTCCATATCCTGAGCTTCAAATACAAAGTCTGCTTTGATTACATCGAATGTGAACATCCTAACTTTCCTACTTTCCTGAGTTAAATTGCCAACTTCAACTCTCATCCATGATTTGAGCAAAGCCTTATATATATATATAATACTTCCCTTCGACTTGCTCAACCAGACACAGATCGACCGAATCCATTTTAGCCTCAACCTCGCTCATATCACAATTGACATCATTGTAGTAAGTACCTCTAATTCAATTTTTCATCTGCTCATTTTCTCTCAATAGTCATTCATACCTAACCACGTTAATGGTGAACTAAAAGAGGTCTTAGAACTCTCTGTCCTAAAATTTCTTTTTCAAATCAGAGCTTAGGCAACTCTTGGCGATCTTCACAAATTTCCTTTCTAGCAAATGTGTGAAGCATTTACTCCTGGCCATTTTAAACCTTTCTATGAAAGTTTCGACCATTCATTTGGTAGCTGCCTCAAGTTCACTAAATTGGCCAGGGTAACTTCTAACTCAGTCTTGTAAAACTGAGCATGAAAAAGTTTTTACATTTGATACCAATTTTCTACCGAGTTTGGTGTTAAGTTGATACATCAAGAGAAAGCCATTCCTGATAAGGAGGTATATAATAGCCTTAAATTGTGAAAATCATTTACCTCACACTGGAGAGTGAATCTCCCTATGTATTCCACAATTGAGATCTCACTTAATCCAATGAACAAAGAAAATTCTGATATTTAATAACTACTTGGCCAAAGGTAGTCCGAATCAATCTAATTAGGATATGGCTTCTTGTATCTAAGTTGAATCAGTCTCACTCCGAAACTGAATTGGTTTTTGAGAATCTCAGCCATTTGTTCCTTTAATATGGTGTTTCCATCAAATGGAACTCTGGTTGGTGGTTGTGGCCTATAAATGGGTGGACCATTATGCTGGCCTTGCATTTGTGGACCTTAAGGTAACACTTTTTCATGCCGGATCCCCTTAACTGGTGGATTCCTTTCAGTTGGTCCTAAAATATGGCTATTACCAATATGAGGTGTTTCTCCACGGGGTGACCCTAAGACATGTGTCCCTTGTGACGACATGTCATTACTAAGCCCATCATTCTGACCCTCAATCATTGATCATATATTAAAATGATCATGATTTAGGTCATTATTACAGCTGAATTTAACATGTTAGGAGGCACATAACTTCCTTGTGGTAAATTACCAATACCCATGCATTTGCCCATTAAGTCATTTAAAGCACTCATATATTTGGTAATATTTTCATAATATAAGTTATTGGTTAAAATAAACTTATTCATATTATGATTATTATGAAGTCTAACTTGTTAAACCACATCTTGAGTGAAATCGCGAAACAATGACCGCATCATATTACGATTCAGCTCCCTTATGGTCTCATAGCGACTTCCTTCCATCAAGCACTCAAAATGCTCCAATATAGTAGGGACGCGATTTTGGTTGGTTTGCTCCAATCTCACTTTCTCTGTACTTGATCCAGTTTAAGTATTCTTTTTTGAAGGCATCTCAAATAATTTAATCAATTTCATTTTTCCATATTCTCCTACAACTAATTCTCAATTACAAATTTCTTTGGAGTGATATTTGAAGTGCGCATTCATACATAGACATTACATGTCATTGGATTAGGAATTCAATTTAATTCCAATTGCAATTGTTATATAGTGAGTTGTAATTCTATATTATATATACAATAAAATAAATTTTGTCAAATCCTTAGTTGTAATTTGGTTCTGGTTCCTAGATTCAGAATCGAACAGGAATTGAAGGGGAACTGGAATTGAACCATACACTATACGGTTCAGTTTTGGTTTTTTCAGTAAGAACCGGAACCGCCGGTTCAGCTCGGTTCTGTTCTGGAACTGAACTGCTATCAGGCCTACCTAATGTGATGGTCAAGTGTTAACTTATTATCTACTTGGTCACAAGTTCGAAACATAAAAACAACCTCTTTGTGAAAAAAAAATGGGGGAAAATATCATGACATTCCCTAGACCTTGCTTATAATGGAAGTTTTGTATAATGGATACAATCTTTTCATTATTATCCAAGTAATTCTCATTTCCAACCCACATTTTTAACCCCACTTCCATTTCTAGTTCCACTTCTTTGAAAATTAAAGTATTTTTCCCTAATTATAAGTCATTTGAAAAGTCTAGATATTACAATCAACCTCATAGCATTTCAAATTAGAAAAAAAATACGATGCAAACAAGAAGTGATAAAAACATCATAAATATGTGATCATGATTTTGTATAGTACGTAAGCATAAGTATCGCACAAAAATTATAAAAATATCGATCCTATAAGGAATTATTATTAATCTCTAATACTAAAATTTTATCAATATACCTTATTTAGACTAATAATTTTGAAGAAAGATATATTAACTAATAAACTAAAGTAAAAGAAAAGAAATTGAAACACGTGAAAGTAGCAACGTAAGAAAAACCTAAGATCATAATTTCCTCACAATATTCCCTTAAATCTTTCTATTCCCTTTATAAATGATCAACTACGATGAATTATTAACATAAAATACGAAGTTATCTATAAGCTTCTTCCGATGGTCAAGTAGAAATACCCAACTTAGTTTAATTACCTACATTCTTATGATAATTAATTTAAGTCAAACTCATTACAACCAATTCTAATTATAGCTACGCATGCCCTGTAGGTATAATCCTATCATGCATGAAAATCTATTCAATAGAATGAGATCACACGTTATCAATTCACAGGGCTAAACCAAAATTCCCTTTTCCAAGTTCCATAGGGATTATCACAACTATCTTATTGTTGGCCAAGCAATAGAAAGCATTAAGAATGGAGAATGACAAACAATCCAAATGGAAGATCACAAAAGAGATTCAATTAATTAAAGTTCATATTGGGTTCCATTGTAATCTTAGAACAAGATTTAGTTTTTGATGAAGAAGATAAAAAAAATCATCATGATATTCAACATGATAAATAATAAAAAATTAATTAAAAAAAAGATAAAGAAAACAAATCATGAAGGTTGTTAATCTTAAATCTCCAAGTCCTTCAATCATCTCTTCTTAGTCCTTGATTGCTCTTCTTGTTCTTGGTTGTTCTTGAATGGTTGTTATGTTTAGATAGTGTTTTGGCCTCAAATGAGGTTTACTTTCCTCCTAAAAAATATATGAAAATATCATGACAACCAAGTTTTCTATTCAATTTTTGAGACTTCCACATTTGCATCGATACCCAAAGGCATTTGCATCGCAACACGACCCCCTTTGAGTCACTGGATCGATTTTTAACTATCTTGCATCGTGACGTAATATTTTACTTCAAGATGCAAGCTGACAGTGTAGAGTTGTCAGTTTCACACTCGATGTTTGCCATTAAAGAGTCTGATTCAGTCTTTGATGTAAACTACAAAGTTTTAGATATTGAGTATTCTTTCCAACACAACTTGAATCACCTCAATTGGACATCGTATACAAAAGGTATGGCCAAAATACTGAATGTTGTGCAAATTAGGAAGTTACTGGTACAAATTGGAAATTTCAAGATTTTCACTCTTTTTTTCTCAATTTTTCTTATAATGCATCCTAGATAATAAAACAATGAATATTAGTATATATAACAAATTCAAGAACGTAATTTATGAAGGAAATCAATTATAAATATACTTGAAAATTGTATATTATAGGTACTCATCACACTCCCAAACTTGAATTATTACTTGTCCGCAAGCAATGACGCAAGCAAAAATAACAAAATAAATAACAAATAAACTAACTAAGTCATTTTCGTAGGGATCGCTATTACATTTAGCGTGTGCAACAAGCAAGCAATGACGCAAACATAAATAACAAAATAAATAACAAATAAACTAACTAAGTCATTTTCGTAGGGATCGCTATTACATTTAGCGTGTGCAACAAGCCTTTAAACCCCAAGGTGACCTTAGTAGATGAGTTATAGTTTCATGAGGGCTTACAATGATGACACTCACAAACGTCATCTAAAACTACTAAATAAACAAATATAAAAAGATGCAACAGACATAACATAGTCAGATTTTCACAATAATGCATCAAAAATAATTATAAAAGATGCCAATGGCTTAAAGAAAAATTAAAAATGCTATAAACAGACATAACTTCATTCAAAAATCAAATTCATCTCAATTAAATTCTTACAGTGTGCGTGTGAGTCAAATCCATCAGAGTTTATCCCTTAAATCATCAATCTTAACAGTTTTTCATCTCTATAATCAAACTAGAATGGGTCAAACCAATCTATGTATCTTAAAATCTCTATGTCTTATCATTAACCTCATGTATATTAGCTTTATCATTTATTGTTATTCCATTTTTTTTCCTTTTTCTTTTTTTCATTTTTTTCTTGAGTTTTCACACTGCATTTTAAGGTAGCATTTCTTCTCATGGTAGCTTTACACTTGCCCATGGGTAGCTTCATGCTTAAAGGTAGGTGACTCTTTTATATGCTAGCCTCATATAATTTTAAAATAGAGATAGATATCTAGGCTAACGGTTATTCATTCATTCCAATTATCTCAATTCAAACTGTCTCAATCTTATATTTCAAGTCTAAAATAAAACAGAATTGATATATATGCTTGAATGTGCAAAGAATCATCTCAAGACAAACTAAATTTAAGATTTCAGCTTTGAAATCAACCAATATTTATCATTTTCTAATAGCTAAAAATCTAAATATAGATCAAATATATATCATATGCTTGTGATATTCTAACTGACATATGACTCAAAAAAATTAAAATATAAATATAAATTTTTATTCACTACCCCCAAACTTAAAAATAAAAATTATCCTCAATGTTGAAAAATAAAAATATAGGGAAAAGATAGATACTCCCCAATTTGAGCGATGATGATGTAGAAATTTATTTGTTGGATAGTGAAGCCAAAGTTGCGACGCCCAAACTTATGTTGAAACCTAAATCATCGAAAGAAGGAAAAAAACACTTAACATAACAAATTAAAATAAAAATAAAGTAAAAAAAATAGAAACGCTTGGGTTGCCTCCCATAAAGTGCTTAGTTATAATCCTTATCCAAATTTTCTCTGAAGAACTTCCTTTAAGGAGGTTTCCATATGGCTTTAGATGTCCTCGACAAGAAAATACCATGAGCAATACTATTCAAGCTCCTCTTCCAAACATGAGAGGGCAAATAGAGACTTATATACTCTGTGCTTCTGCTATCTTTATAATATACATTTTAAGCGTATTTATAATTGACTTCCCTCTTAAATTATATTCTTGAATGTGTTAAATGTACTAATATTTATTTTTTATTGTCTAGGATGCATTATATGAAGAATTGAGCAAAAATGAGTGAAAATCTTAAAATTTTCGATTTGCACTTGTGATTTCATAATTTGTGAAGTTTTTAGTATTTTGACCATAACTTTTGCATGCGATGTCCAATTGAGGTGATTAAAGTTCATTTGAAAAGAATACCCAATTATCTACAACTTTTTAGTGTATATCGAAGATTAAATTGTAATTTTTAATAGCTAATAATATACTACACTGTCAGCTTGCATCACGATGCAAGTTATTTAAAAATTGATCCAGTGACTCAAAAAAGGCTTGTATCGTGACGTAAATGCCTTTGAGTCGCGATGCAAATGCAGAAGACTCAAAAATTGAATAGGAAACTTGGTTGGTATGATATCTATATAAGGGGAACATCTATGGTTACTTCACATACGTTTTTGGAGAGAAAAATAAGTCTATTTAAAAATACTCTCTAAACACAACAACTATTCAAGAAAAATAAAGAGCGAGAATATCAAATAAGGATTGATAATTTTGCCACCCTGGATGATAGTTGAACGTGCAATGATTACTAGGGTGATTGCCCCCACATATCTCATAAGGACTATAAACTAATTTGCACCAGAAACTACGGCTAAAGATTATAAACTACTCGCTTTTTGGGAAATCATTTCTCACAATTGTGGTGTCCTTATAAATCTCTTGATTCCTTGAGTCTTCTTCAGTGTCACATGGCAATGTCTCTTATGGTATATCGCTTTGGTTGTTGGCTAGCTGTCTCTCTTGGGTTTCCCGTGTTTTCAAGGACGCCACTTAACTCTGCATTAATGCTTCAAGCCTGGAAATATCCCTCAAATTCTCTACATGCTGGTTTACCAACTGCATAAGCAGGTCCTCGACGGCTCTTGATGAAATTCTTGAGCTTGTGGTGGATAAAAGTGATATAATGATTCAGTGGGATATACAAGACCTTCATTATTGTGCCATGTAAAATTTTGATGGTTTTTCCAACCTGGATTATAGTTGAATGTGCAATGATCAATAGGGTGGTTACCCCCATGTTGTGATATTTTACCTCGTACCGTAAATGTACTGTGTCAAGTTTTAGTTAAGATGACTGTAGAGTGTCGAACCCACAAGGATTGTGTTCACTCACACTAAATACTACAATTGATAATCCTAACTTTATTTAGAAGATAAATAATATAGATTTAAATAAATAAAATAATTAGATAGGAGGAACTAATACGATAGAGATCCTAGAGTCTGATTTCACTTAACTATCATCTATGTATTTTTCATGCCAATTAACTTGTTCAGATATATTATTTATAAGTCAAGAATCCTTAAGTATTCACTCCCTCTCTCGAGTAATCGTGAAACTATTATCAACTACAGATTTTGATATCCCTATAAAAATCTAGTAATTAACAACTCATGACGTCTTGTGATTCTATGTTAACCACTTCAAAGGCATTATGAATTCTCTCGAATTCTATAAAATCATAGGTCATATTCTTTAGATCTTATTCAAAATCCCCTCTCTCGAGTGATAGATTCTAAACATTCATCATCTTAATTTATGGCCAGCAAACAAGAAGCATTAAACTCAAAAGAATATAAATAAACTGAAATATAACTTCATAAAAATATTAGCAAACAATACAAGGTTCAAGCACCAATTACATCATTCTCCATAATTAAGGAGTTAGTTCTTGACTAAAGATAAAATCAATAAAAACATGTCATGAATCTAATGGAAATCGTCAGAGTTCTAAGAAAGAAACTAGAAGATTTAACCCGAATTGAATCTCTTCCTCTTCGGACGTCACCGCATTCGTCTCGTCTTATTGCTCTTCAATCCTCCTCCTTGGATCTCTCTAAAAATATGTGTTTTGTGTTTTATGTTGTGTATTCGCCTCTCCCTTGAGTCTTGGACAAACTTATGTATTTATAATAAAGCCTTGGGGTCCTTGTGCATCTAAAAAGCCTAAAATTAGTGTTCTGGGTCATTGCGGGGCCTCGCGACGCCAAAACCTCTAGAAATTGTATGGTACGCTGGAGGCGCCGCGGCGCCAAGAAGTTGGGCACCGCAGCACCAATGTTTCTCTTCACTGATTGCGTGTTTTGCGTCTCTACTCTTCCCGTGTGCTTCCGATGCATCCGAATGGTCCCAAAACACGTACAAATTCCCCAAGATCTATGTATTAATGCTTCCCACAAACAAAACATAAAAGAACTACAAAATACATTAAATGATACGGAAACTAACAAAATAGTAAACTAAGAATGTTGGAATAAGTGGGTATAAATCACACTTATCAAACACCCCCAAACTTAAGATTTTGCTAGTCCTGAGCAAAAGACAAAATAAAAACTAAATAAATAAATAAACAATAAATAAAAAAATTAACTAGGCCACTTTCGTAGGGATCACGATTGCATTTAGCATATGCAAGCCTTTAAACCCCTAGGCGGCCCTAGTGACCTAGTTATAGTCTCGTGAAGGCTTACAGTGACGACACCCACAAATGTCATTTACAAACATGTAATCATGCAAAAAAATAAAATAAATAAAACAAACAAATAAAATAATCCCGATAGTTACGCATAAAATTGTCATCAAAGAATGTTTATCAATGAAATCATATAACCTTCAAAGTGCGCAATTGCACCTAAAATCTAAGTTCTTGAATAAATCATCTAAGCTAGACTCACAGTGTGTGTGTGTGTCAAGGTTCATTCACAGCTCGACTCCAAAGTAAGCCAACTCTATGATTTCGTCTCGAAAATTGAGATCCAGTGGGTCAAACCAACCTAGATATCTCAAATTGAGTTTGTAATTGATGTTCTTTGCTCCGTATGGTATGATTTTATTCTCTTCTTTTTTTAATTTTTTTTCTCAACACACCTACCCTTTAAGGTAGCATTTCTCCTCATGATGGTCCTAAAACTCGCCCATGGGTAGCTTCACGCTTATCGGTTATAGGTGGTTTCTTTTTCTTATCATACCATATGTCATAATACTAGCATATTGAGATAGATATCTAAGCAAACAATCATTCATCGGCAAACAATTTCTTCAACTAGTCACTTTGCCAACTACTTAGGTTCTTACTGCTGAAAACCTATTATTAAGTGCTTACGAGTCTAACCTAGATCATCTACTCAAAGCATCAGATAAAAATCAATTATGACTTATTATTTCTAAGATTTCATCTAAAGCAAACAAATCCATCATTAGACTTATGTTTTACTATCAAGGATTAAATTTTTAAAAAAAATAGCAAGAACTATCACTGCAGGCACGCATCCTCAAACTTAAAACTTGCATTGTCTTCAATGAAAGATAAACATAAAGAAACAAAATTAGGGAACAACACTACCGTGTATGGAGTTGATTAGGCTCCTACTGGTTAGCCAAGGTATGGGAAATCAGAAGGCTTTTTCTTCTAATCAAATAAGAAAAAGATTTTGGTTGTGCGGCCTTTGTGTGTTTCATGCTACCTTTATAAATAGTAAGCAAACTAATAAATAGATAAATAGCGCACAATAAAATATAAATAAAAATAAAGAAAATAAAAATAAACAAATGCAAAGGTTGTCTCCCCGCTAGCGCTAAGTTTAACGTCTTCAACCAGACGCAACCATCCAAATGGTCATGGTGGCTTCTTCTTTTGTATCCACCGGCTACTGTGACATGAAAAGGATGGCTTGATGGGCTGTGGCAATTTATCCATGGATGGTCCTCCAGGGTCTACCAATAGATGAAAGTTAGGACTGTACATTTGGCAAAATTGGCTTGACCTCCTTTTTAACCTTCCAGAGATCATCTTCAAGTGAGAACTGACCCTTCTTTTCCTCTTTTTCGGCGATTTGGGAATGGTTTCAGGTCTAGCTGTGGAGAATCTTCCTTGATGTATGGTTGCACTATACTTGTAGGTTGCTGAAATATTGATTCACCCCGCGTGTTTGAAACTCTCTTATCTACTATATCTACCATGTGACATTTTGCATCACCTTAAGGACTCGGCATGGCTCTGAAAACACTAAGGTGACTTCTTCATTTTGAACTCTCATTTTCAATTCACCTTTATTCTTTTCTTTCATTACCGTCTCCTCTTGAAATACCGCTTCTTGTTCTTTACTGCCTAAGTCCTGATGGATGTCTTTAATCTCTTTTTCGCTACTAAGAGTTATGACTTGACATTGGTCTTTGGGGTTGAATTCAGTATTATTAGGAAACACCCATATCTGTTGATTGGCCATGAAAGAAACAAGCAACCCAATTTGCACTTCTAAAGATTTTATTTTTGCCCCTATAATGTCCATATATGTTTCGATGTTGTCCAGCCTTGACTCATTCTTCTCAAACCTCTCTGACATTGTAGCTACAAATATGCTCATGAGGTCTTATAAAGAAGGTTTCTGCTTAGTTCTTGGATAGTCGAAGCCATGAGGAGTTTACAAGGCGTTCTCTATATTAGCATATGACAAATTCGAATGATAATAATTAGGCATATGATTGCTTATATAGTTGTTGAATTTCTGGTTGTTCACATACTGTACTTGCTCAAATCATGCTCCTCTATTGGGTAAGAGCATTCAATTAGCAAAGCAACTTCAATAGACGGTTGGCTCATTTGATTTGTCAATACTGTGAGATGAGTCGTGAAGGATGATACTTGAACTATCAATGTAATAATAGGATTTTCCATTGCTTATTTTCCAACTCTCATTGCACGAAAGAAACAATATATAACAAAAAAAATTAAAAACAAAAATAATAAATAATAAATAATAATAAATACAAATCTAAATTAAAGCTAAGATTACTTGGAAATAGTATTAATGTGAATTAAACAAATAATCCCCGGCAATGGCGCCTAAAACTTGTTGTGATATTTTATATCGTACCGCAAGTATACGGTGTCAAGTTTTAGTAAAGATGAGTGTGGAGTGTCGAACCCACAAGGATTATGTTCACTCACACTAAATACTACAATTGATAATCCTAACTTTATTTAGAAGATAAATAATATAGATTTAAATAAATAAATAAAATAATTAGATAGGAGGAACTAATACGATAGATATTTTAGAGACTGATTTCATCTAACTATCCACTATGTATTTGTCATGCCAATTAACTTGTTCAGTTGTATTGTTTATAAGTCAAGAATCCTCAAGTATTCACTCCCTCTCTCGAGTAACAGTGAAAATATTATCAACTACAGATTTCGATATCATTATAAAAATCTAGTATTAACAACTCATTACGTCTTGTGACTCTATGTTAACGACTTCAAAGGCACTACAGATTCTCTCAAATTCTATAAAATCCTAGGTCATTTTCTATAGATCTTATTCAAAATCCCTCTCTCGAGTGATAGACTCTAAACATTCATCATCTTAATTTTTGGCCAGTAAACAAGAACCATTAAACTTAAAAGAATATAAATAAACTGAAATATAACTTCATAACAATATTAGTAAACAATACAAGGTTCAAACATCAATTACATCATTCTCCAGAATTAAGGAGTTAGTTCATAACTAAAGATAAAATCAATAAAAACATGTCATGAATCTAATGGAAATCATCAGAGTTCTAAGAAAGAAACTAGAAGATTTAACCCGAATTGAATCCATTCCTCTTCGGACGTCACCGCATTCGTCTTCTCTTATTGCTCTTCAATCCTCCTCTTTGGATCTCTCTAACAATATGTGTTTTGTGTTTTATGATGTGTATTCAGCTCTCCCTTAAGTCTTGGACGAACTTATCTATTTATAATAAAGCCTTGGGGTCCTTGTGCATCTAAAACACTGAAATTGGTGTTCTGGGTCGTTGCGGGGCGTCGCGGTGCTGGAATGTTGGCGTCGCGACACCGAAACCTCTGGAAATTATATGGTACGCTAGAGGCGCCGCTGTGCCAAGACGTTGGGCGCCACAGCGCCTGTATTTCTCTTAACTAGTTGCTCATCTTGTGTCTCTGCTCTTCTTATGTGCTTCCGATGTGTCCAAATGGTACCAAAACACGTACAAATGCCCGAATATCCATGTATTAATGCTTCATATAGATAAAACATAAAAGAACTGCAAAATACATTAAATGATACGGAAACTAAGAAAATAGTAAGTTAAGAATATAGGAATAAGTGGGTATAAACCACACTTATCACCCCGCATATCTCACATATCATACCTGAATATATTTTCCTTATTAGAGCCTTTATTGAGTCTCTTTCTTGAGCTTTCCTTGTAGTAGTGCATCAAGCTTTGCATGTCTAGTTGACAGGCTAGAACTATTCTACGAATAAATCACTCCCACTTTGAAAATAAAGAAAATAATTTTCTTTCTTGGATTGAAGTCTTCGATTAGAGATCAAAGAAACAACTATCCTTAAATTAACCTTATAATAATTTGGAACAAATAAGAGAGAGAGGGGGGGATAAGTTCGTCCTGGGGAGAACCCTACAACCCTTGGCCGAATTCTTAATGTATTTACATAATGGGGATTGCCTTGTTTATATTCCATTATAATAAGGACAATTTAAGATCTCTCTAAATTAAATTAGGTCTTTTTAATATTCTTTAAAAATTAAATTAGGAAACTTAACTAAATAAGAATTCCCTATTAAATAAGTTTTTCATATTCAATCTATATTAGGACTATAATTAATTAGAGTGCTAGCATACTAAATTAAGGCACAATAGATTAAATATTTTTTTGGCCTATTAATTAATTAACTATTAATTAATTTTAACTTACTTAATTTTAATTAACAATTAATCAAAATTACATTTAATTATATTTAATATATTTAATATAATATCAAATATTTATTTAAATAATTAAATCTATGAATTTATTAATCAAATTAATGTTTCTGAAATATTCTGAATATCCTAATCTTTTTAGGAAATCTTATTTTAATCGAAATTCTAATTTACATATTAATTTTCAAAATAATCATTTATTAACTTTTAATAAACATCATTGGATTTATAACATAGACAAGAACTGTATTTGTGCGACGCCCTAGGTTCATTATCGAGTAGTAGCGGGATGATATCAGATCTCTTCTTAAAGCACATATGAATTCGTACGTTATTAGCTCAAGACCATCTAGCATTTATTCAAAAGACGTGTTTAGTCGAATGATGATATACTAGTGAACCATTAGTACTATCGTACAAGTCAACATGTGATCTCAGGTTAGATTATATAATGACACTAATATATTATTACGAAAATCAATGACCTTAAATAACATTATCATGTGATCTTACGCTTCTGTGGTTGTGTTCGATATTTCATTCTACTAATGAAAACATATATTGTTCATGTCCTTATGATATGAGACTCATCATCCTTATGATATTACCATGTGATCTTACGCTTCTGTGGTCGTATTCGACATTTCATTCTACTAATGAAAACATCTATTGTTTATGTCCTTATGATATGAGACTTATCATCCATTCTATTAACATCAAATGTCAATCTAGGAAACACATAACAATATTGGTCGAGTGATATATTATTGTCTCGTATAATAAATATATTTAATTCTCATAATCACAAACGTCTTTTGAATTAACGATATTCATCCGACAAAATATCTCGGGATATACAAAAAAAATAAGGATATAACAATGTGTAGAAAATAAATATCTTTTATTAATAAATAAAAAATTTTATTACAAAATATTACGTCTTAAAGTATAGCATATACAACAAATTTTAGGACACAATAGCACTTTCAGCAGCCAAATGGTGAGGCACTAGTTTGTGGTATGATAAAGTCTCTAATAAAATGCTCCACGTGCCTCTCCAGCTACGAAACACTTTATATAGTTTCTCTGGCAAAAATGGAATCTTGGGCAGGTGGCGCCTGAACTGACTTTGTACAATCAAGATAATATGACTTGGTGTTGACACAAAAGTCTGATGTTTATGGCTCTAGTGTTGTGATTCACCGATCACTCTAGAGAGTATTTTGAGAAAAATTAAACGGAATCCAATTCTGTTACTACAAGAATAGAATTACAAATGTTTACAAAACTTGAAACAAATGAAAAACCTCACTTTCTCTTTGTATTACACTTCTCTGGGATAATTTGAGCTTGCTACAAAGGGTTGTGTTTATAGCCCAAAAATGACTACTATTCATTCCTGATTTCATGCCACCTTTCACTCCACATTTCATGGCATTATCAAGAGTTGTTGGCTGCTTTTCTTCAAATGTCAAAGTGCCACCGAAAGTTGTTTGGTCACTGGTTGATAGATGTTTCTTCAAGCAGGATTTATGAAGCTTCCTTCATGCAAGCCATGCATTAGCTGGACTTCATTAAAATTCTCCCCCTCCAGCTGCATTTGAAACAATCGTCATCTGTCAGCTATCCCGATTATGTCTCTGCAAAACTCTAGCTTGTCTCGAGTAACCACTTTCGTTAATATGTCGGCTAGATTCTCATATGTATGGGTCTTCACTAGTCTCAGTAGTTGTTGATCCATTACCTCGCGTATCCAGTGATAGCGAATATCAATATGTTTCATCCGGGAATGATACATTGAGTTTTTGATCAAGTCCAGAGCACTCTGACTGTCACAATGTTTATTGTAATCTGTCTGCTTGATCCCTAACTCTTGGAGAAAAAATTTTTGCCACAATATTTCCTTTCCTGCCTCAGCTATAGCGATGTACTCAGCTTCTGTTTTTGATAATGCAATACACCTCTGCAATCTTGACTGCCATGATACAGCTCCCCCCACAAAAATGTAGATGAATCCTGATGTAGATTTCCTACCATCAAGATCTTCTGCCATATCTGAATTCGTATAGCCTTCCAAGATTGGATCAGCTCCCCCGTAACACAGAAGAAACTTCGATGTACCCTTGAGGTACCTGAGAATCCATTTGACTGCCTCCCAGTGTTGCTTTCCAGAGTTAGAGAGAAAACGGCTCACTACACCCACTGCGTGTACAATATTTGGCATGGTACATACCATTACATACATAAGGCTTCCAACAGCTGAAGAATATGGTATTGCTGACATTTCCTCTATCTCTTTCTTGGATGAGGGGCATGAACTCTTGCTCAATTTGAAATGGTGCGCTAGCGGAACGCTGACTGGTTTAGCTTTCTGTATATCGAACCTACTGATTATCCGTTCAATATAACGTTTCTATGAAAGCCACAACTTCTTGTTCTGTCTATCACGAACAATCTCCATTCCCAAAATCTATTGAGCTGGTCCTAAGTCTTTCATGTCGAAAGACTTAGAGAGTTCTTTCTTCAGCTGGCTGATCTTCGCTGCTTCTTGACCAACAATCAACATGTCATCTACATACAGTAGAAGAGCAATGAAATTTCCATCTGGAAACCTCTGAATGTATACACACTGATCTGCTGCAGTTCTTTTGTAGCCTTGACCCACCATGAATGAGTCGAACTTCTTGTACCACTGCATCGGTGCTTGCTTGAGCCCGTACAAGCTCTTTTTTAGCTTGCAGACAAGGTTTTCTTTTCCTGAAACCTTGAATCCTTCTGGCTGCTCCATGTAGATTTCTTCATTCAGATCACCATGAAGAAATGATGTTTTGACATCCATCTGTTCAAGCTCCAAGTTCAATCTGGCTATCAATCCTAGGATGACTCGGATTGAAGCCATTTTTACCATTGGTGAAAAAATCTCATCAAAGTCAATTCCCTTTTTTTTCTGAAGGAATCCTTTGACAACTAGCCGAGCTTTGTGTTTCACCACTTTCCCGCTGCCATTTTTCTTGAGCTTGAACACCCATTTGTTCTTCAAAGCCTTCATTCCATATGGGAGCTTGACTAACTCATAAGTGTTATTTTTCTGCAAAGATTTCATCTCATCCTGCATTGCGTGCAACCATTTGTCTTTTTCTTTATGAGATACAGCTTCATTGAAGGTTTCTGGCTCCCCCTCGTTAGTAACCAGAATGTATTATGATCATAAGTATCTGGCTGATGGAATCCGACCTCTCTCAGATCTTCGTACTGGAGGTTCTGGCTGTCTGTTGTCATCCGGGTCTGTGGATGATCCCGAAGCCTCTGATGGAGCAGGCTACAGCTCCTCCTACTCAACACCTCCTTCCTCATCCGGTTCTGCTTCTGGCATGTCTTGCACCCCATCATCATCTGTGGCCACTGGTGTTGGTGCTGGGGTTGTGTCTGGATTTGCATTGGCATTGTCGGCACTGGTTTTAGAAGGCATATTGGGCTTTTCAATGTCTTCTATTGTCTGGTCTTCGAGAAACACTACATCTATGCTTCTGATGACCTTCCTTTCCTTCGGGTCCCATAGCCTGTATCCAAATTCCTCATCTCCATAGCCTATGAAGATGCATGAGGTAGTCCTTGCATCGAGCTTCTGCCTGGGCTCCTTGGATACATGTGAAAATGCTAAACATCTGAATATTCTGAGGTGAGAATATGAGGGATTCTTACCAGACCACGCTTTCTCCGGAATCTCGAAGTTCAACGACACAGGTGGTGATCCGTTGATCAGGTAGCAGGAGGCACGAACAGCTTTTCCCCAGAATGGTTTTGGCAGCTTAGCCATGTTGATCATGCTTCTGACTTTCTCCATAATGGTGCGGTTCATTCTTTCAGCGACACCATTGTGTTGTGGGGTGCGTGGAACAGTCCTCTCGTGTCGAATGTCGTGACTTCTGCAGTAGGCATCGAACTCTCTGGAAGTGTATTCGCCTTCATTGTCTGTGTGAAGGCACTTCAGTTTCTTCCATGTTTCACGCTCGACCATGGCATGGAACAGTTTGAAATAATCCAGGACCTGATCCTTTGATTTCATAAAATACACTTATACTTTCCGAGAAGCATCGTCAATGAAAGTCAGAAAATATTTATTACCGCCTAGTCAATTTACCTCCAAGGGACCACATACATCAGAGTACACCGGACTGAGTAACTCTGATTTCTTTGTGGAAGAGAAATTGAAAGAGACTCTGTGTTGCTTACCAAAAAGACAGTGATTGCAAGGATCCAGAGCAGCATTTTTGGAGACAGAGATTAGATCTTTCTTTGTCAAGGTAGACAACCATTTTTCACTCATGTGACCGAGTCTTTGGTGCCACAGATTCTGAGAAGCCTCTGGTTCAGCTACATTGAGGCTTTCTGCACAAATCTTCACATGAGTCTTGTATAAGGTTCCACAGATATGTCCTCGGGCGATGACCATGACACCTTTTATCATCCTGTAAGTGTCGATGCTGAAGTGGCTAGCATAGTTCTGTTTGTCAATGGCTACCCCCGAGAGTAAGTTGAGCCGAAGTTCTAGAACATGTATGACCTCCTTCAGGGTTATTGTATACCTTGCATTTGTCCACAACTGTATTTCACCAATCCCTATTATCTGAGAAGAACTGGTATTCCCCATCTTCACTGCTCCAAAGTCTTCTACTTTGTATGTTGTGAAGAAATCCATGTGAGAAGTGACGTGGTAGGATGCTGCAGTATCTACCACCCACTCGACATCCTGAGTTGTGGTGTCAAGGCATGCTTCTTCCTGGCCGGAGCATATAGCTACATCTACTGTGGTAACTACCAGTGTCTCCGCATCATTCTTCTTCGGCTGGTTATTGCCTTGTCCCTGCTCCCGTTGCAGTTTCTGGTAATTTTTCTTCAAGTGGCCTTCTATGCCATAGTGGAAGCACTTGTATGTCTTTTTCCCGTCCTTGGATTTGCCTCTGCTTTTGCTTATGCCTCTCCTACCACCTTGATATTTCTCATGTTGTCTTCCTCGTTGCTCCGAGACAAGGGCTTCTGTTTGATCTGAGCCCACGTCTTTTCTTCTGGCTTCTTCATTTGACAGGGCATCATTTACCATATGCATGGTAAGTTTGACTCCTGGAGCTGAGTTGCTGAGAGTAACCACCAGAGTCTCCCAACTATCAGGAAGAGAACTGAGTAGCAAGAGGGCTTGAACTTCGTCTGCCAGTTGCATGTCTACTACAGACAACTGGTTCACCAGGCTTTAGAACTCATTGGTGTGTTCTGCAACGGAAGCTCCATTCCGTAGCTTCAGGTTCACCAAACGCCTCATGATTAAGGCCTTATTCCGAGCTGTTTTGGCCTGGAACATGTCTTCCAATTTCCTCCACATTTCATAAACATCTGTGTCTTGTGCTACGTGGTGGAAGACACTGTGACCGATCCACTGCCTAATCTAACCCAAAGTTCTGTTGTTGAGTTTATTCCAGTCATACTCCTTAACAGACTCTGGTTTCTCTCCCTTCAACTCGATGGCATCAAACAAATCTTTGCAATGCAAAAAAGCTATCATCTGAGGTCTCCAGAGGGAGTAATTAGTTACAGCCAGTTTAATTATTGCACCAGAATGAGAATATTCCATTTCCATTTTAAGTTTTCAAGTTTAAAATGAAAAAATAGATTAAAATCGGGGCTGAATTTCACAAATCCGAAGTCATCGTTGCGTCCGGAACGGTCGAAAATGGTGGAATAGACAGTTTGTTGGTCTAAATCCGACACAAAGGCTAATTTGTAAATTAATAAAAGTTATGAAACAAAACTGTAAATTTCAAAACTTCAGGGGGCTAAATGAAATTTACTAGGCTGCTGACGTGGCAGTGCTGACGTGGCAAAGTGGGACCGACTTTGCTGACATGGCTGATGACGTGTCGCTACATAGCGGCTGACGTGGCGGCTGATGTGTCTGCTGACTGTGCGCTGACTGGGGCTAATGTGGCGCTGACGTGGCTGCCACGTGTATCGTCTTCTACCTCTAGAGCGCGTGTTGCGCGTGGTGGCGCGTGAGTTGGCCTCTGGACGGCGCGTGTGGCGCGTGCGGCTCACCCAGACCTCTGGTCGATTGCCGGAAAATACCACCGAGCTCGTCTCGTCATGAACTAGCTGATGGTGCCCTCAAATTGGATTTTTGACAACTTTCGTCGGAACCGATTTTCCGATCGGAAGCTCGGTTAATCGATTTTACGATCCCAATGAACAATCGAAGCTCTCCGATACCACTTGTTGTGATTCACCGATCACTCTAGAGAGTATTTGAGGGAAAAAAAAAAAAACCGAATCCAATTCTATTACTACAAGAATATAATTACAAATTTTTATAAAACTTGAAACAAATGAAAAACATCACTTTCTCTCTGTATCTACACTTCTCTGGGATAATCTGAGCTTGCTACAAAGGGTTGTATTTATAGCCCAAAAACGACTACTATTCATTCCTGATTTCATGCCACCTTTCACTCCACATTTCATGGCATTATCAAGAGTTGTTGGCTGCTTTTCTTCAAATGTCAAAGTGCCACCGAAAGTTGTTTGGTCACTTGTTGATAGATGTGTTTCTTCAAGCTGGAATTATGAAACTTCCTTCATGCAAGCCATGCATTAGCTGGACTTCATTACATCTAGAGTCTTTCTATTAGAGCTTACTACAGGGCAAAGGCCTAGGATGACAGACTTGGGAGAATACATAATAGAGAAGAGAAAGCAGGAAGGGTTTGAAGATTACTAGATTAGATATGACGAGACTTGGAGAAATGAAGTAACACATGGTTGAAATAATTGGAATGGCTAGTCTTTGCTTGTCTAGGTAGGAATCCACTAGCAAGGCCTCCAATGGCTGTAGTGGTGGAGATTATTCATGACTTGTAGGATTAGGATATGTATTTTTCCACTGGGATTTCTTTTTCAGGTTCATTTCTGAATTCGGATATATGAACCTAATAATTATACATAATTGGAATGAAAAGAGAGAAAAATCATATTAAACCAAGTTTTTGTGCCTCAAGCTTTTCTTTTGTAAAAACAACTCACCTAGCTGTTTAATTTCAGTAAGCATAACATAAGTAGGTAACAGTATATTTCGGAATTCAGTGGCGGAGCCACTTGGTGCCCAGTGGGGGCAGTTGCCCCCGCTGGGCACCACTTTTTTTTTTTTTTTTTTTTTTTTTTTTAAATTTCTAATATATATATATATATATATTAGAAAATCTAAATAATTAAATAATACCCATAAATATATTATTTATTAATTATTGAGTTGTATTTTTTTAATATAATATGTTGACTAAAGCCTAAATTAGTTGAAAAAATTCCAATACATTTATGCATCAATCTTATTTTTCATTTTAAATCCACTCATTTATGTGTTTTCTATTTGCAAAAAAAAAAAAAGAGGGGAGTCCATTACATTTAAATAAAAATAACTATATTTATACTTAGGTTTGGTTATTGATCTTCTAATTTATTAATATTTTTATAGTGATTCTTTAACTAAACCACATTGTGTATAGTTGTTATGTGTAAAATATTCGCTTATTAATATAAATATAATTATTTTGTATATATTTAGTTGTTCAAAGCATAAATATTACATTTTAGCACGAGGTTTTTAATAATGTAATTAAAAAGTGGTTAAAATTATAATAAATTAGCGGAAATTTAGTATATAATATACTACATAAATTTAAAATACATAATTTTAAAAATAAATTTTTAATTCAATTTTAAGAGTAAATTGGTATTTTTAGAAATTATTGATAAAAATATATTTCTGAAAAATTTTGGGTTAATTTATAAGTTTAAAAATTATGGGTTATTTCATAATTTTCAAAAATATAGGGATTATCTTGTAATTTTAAAAAATATGTATGAATTCGTTATATATTATTTTGGTTAGGAAAAAATTTCGCCCCCGCTGACAATAATTTCTGGATACGCCACTGTTTCGGATCAGTTTGCCATAAGAGAGAGTTGCATAAAATTTTCAATAACTGAATATATGATGTTATATACACAAAGCTTGCAAAAAGAGTTTTCTTGGAAGTAGATATTTCAATATCAAGACAATAACTTGCCAACTGATACGATCGTCTGCTTTATGTGGCAAAACATAAACAACCAGATCCATGACCATATATCTCCACAAAGAACCAACACAAACTTGCTAAACCTCTCTTCTAATCGAACCATAAGCTCATTTATCAACCTGTTTCATGATCAGGGGCGGGCGAGTACCAAGCAGGGAACCTGCCTTTCGTTCTAAGCAATCTCGTGTAAGGAGAATCAGGCAATCTCCCTCTCTCTTCTTCCAGTGTCTTCGGCAATCCATCCGGGACAGGACATGGCCTACTTCCTACTCCCTCAGAACCCAATGGCTTTTCCAAAGCAAACCCATTATTAGTCTTTCCTTTGTGTATTGATGAAATCCCATGTAAGCACCCAATTAAAGATTTCACACCACCCGATTGCAGAATTAGCTTCTCAACATCTTCTTTTGGCACGACTCTCTGTAGTAATCATTTCAATTAGATACAAACATCAATTTCACAAAATTATCAAGTTAATGAAAGCTTAAGTTTGATAGTTTCAAGCTGCTTTACATTATAAATATTTTATTGAACTATAATCAGTCTAATAATATTTACAAATCTACCGTAGGGGCTGCCTTTGTGGACGTCCCCACAGCCACTTCTGATCTATTGGTATCATTTCTATTGTGAAATATAAAGAATTAAAGTCCCCTTTTAATGAATAAAGTAAACTAAACTAGGAACGAGGTTTAGAACTATTAACTGAGTTCAGTCAATGGATACCAATCAATCATAAAATTAAATTTGATATTCTGATTAATAACTAATAATAAATAATTAAACTTACTTTAAGATCTTTAAGCTCAAAGTAAGCTTTCCAGCAACTGTAGGAATCATCTCCTTCAAGTGTAGAACAATAATCTGTAAAGAAACAACACAAAAACACTTATTAAAAATAAAAAATAAATAAAAAAGTTTCTTTAAAAAAGTAGAGAAAATGCACCTGCAAGTTCGTTTTCAGATTTTTCGATCAAGGGGGGTTCTTTAACGGCACGTTCGAACTTAGTACGGCTAAAGGGCTCGAGTTTTGGAACATTATAAGCGTTGTTGGTTCTTGAAGAACAGGAAACAACTGAAGCAAATCTTGTTGTTTCAGAAGAAACACATGTTCTTGCACTCACAATATCTTTAGCTTCCACCGGTAACGGAACACAGCATGACCCAACAAAGCTCGACTTTAACATCATCTTGCCCACCAAAAAGAGAGTGGTTATGGTTTTGGTTTTGGTTTTGCTTTGGGGGAAGATATAAAGAGTAAACGTGGGGCCCGGTTAGTAGATAAGGATAAAGGATTGAGATATTTTATTTTATAATTTAAGATTGGACGGTCGTGATTCTTTAGGATTCAAAATATCGTCGAGGATTGGAATGATAGTTTTGGGGGCATGACTGTGGTAGCCCCGGTATCTATACTCGTGGTACCCAATTTTGGCCGGCAGCCATTTGGCAAGTGCTTTAAATCATCCACATCAATCAAGTCAACAAAAATATTTTTTTATTATTATATTAATAAAATATTATTAAAATAATATAATATTAATAAAATAAAATAAAAACTTATTAAAAATTTAATCAAATGAATTTGTCAATTCAATGTTAAATCATGTCTAAATTTTGATGTATAAGAATTATATTTTCATATTTAATGCTTAAATTTTCACACTTTTTAAGGTGGTTGTCAAAATTTTTATGTTTATTGTTAAAATATCAGGTTATTGCTATAAAATTTTAAATTTGATAATATTTGCATGTATGTTGTCAAAATTCTTATATGTAATGCTTTAATTTCATGTTTATGGCCAACATTATCATGTTTGAAATCTAGACACGTGTGAAATATCAAATCATTAATATATTAAAAAATTTCTAAAGTATTAACATGCAATTTTGTTCATTAAACATGAAAATCATGACATTGAACTTGAAATGAGCAATTTTTCATGTTCATTGTCATAATTTTCATATTTATTGCCAAATTTCAGGTTTATAAATAAAATTTCAAGTTGGACAATATTACATGTTTGTTGCATAAATTATCATGTTTAATGACTTATTTTCATGTTTTTGCCTTAATTTCATCATTGAAATTTAGACACGCGTAAATTTCAAATCAATATCACATGTGCTTAAAATTTAAACATTAAAATGAAATTTTGTAAATTAAATATGCAAAAAAGGGCGTTGCATATGAATTAAGAAGTTTTCCATGTTTGATGCCAGACTTTTCATGTTTAATGCCCACATTTCAGGTTTGCGATATAAAATTTCAGGTTGTGCAATATTTGCATGTTTTTTTTTTAATCTAAATCATCATTTTTAATGCCTTAAGTCATGTTTATTACAAAAATTTACATGTTTGAATCTTAAACACTCGTGAAATGTCAAATCAATAAAGTTGTGATGAAATTATTAAGCATTAACATGACGTTTGAGACATTAAATATGAAAATAACGGCATTGAACATGAAGATTGAGTAATTGCATGTTCGTTGCCACTCATTTCATATTTGCAAGTTTGTTATCCCAAATTTCATGTTTATTGCCAATATTTTCATGTTTATTGCTAAATTTTCAATTCAGTAATTTAGACACGTGTAAAATATCAAATCAGTTACATGTATTGAAATTTTTCATTAACATGAAAATTTGTACATTAAATATGAAAATAAAGGTATTAAACATGAAAATTATATATTGCAATCACAATCTTATTAACTTCACATAAATCTTATTTTTATGTTCAATTGTAACGACCAGGAATTCTAAATACTGATACACTGTGAGACGAGTGTCTCATAATATAAATTATGATTGGGAACATAAAACCCTCATGAGATAGCTATCGGTAAATTCCTTGAGAATCTGATATCAGACGTTACGATGTTTCACTACGAACAGGCTATGGTATTTGGGCCGTAATATTTTCATTCAAACCCCGATTTTTATGAATTTTATATCGTCAGAAATCTGAGATCGATATCTACAATTTTCGTTTTGAACATTTTTCCAAATTCGGACAAAAAATGAGTCGAAAATGCAGATAAAAAATTAGGATGAATAGTACCCGAGGGCATTCTAGTAAATTCTATATTTTTCTACACTCTTTTATTATTTTTTTATGGCTAACTATAAAAGAGTGCACTATTCACAAATTCAGAATTTGAGAACAAAAAATAAGAAGAAAACGTGAGGATGAGGGAGAATAATGAAGAAGAAAAAGAGAAAGAATAAAGAAAAAGAGGAAGGGAAATTAAAGAAGAAGATAATATCAACCACTCTTGCACCAAAGAAGGAAGAAGAAACACTATCTTGGAGGTTAGAGGAAGGAAGAAAAATCAAGAGAAAGGAGGTGAGAGTTCTAACCCAAGTTTTGAATAAAGGTGTTTTGATCTTGCTTTTGGTGGATGATATTGATGAATTATAACAATTAATGTTTATATGGGTTTGGTGATAAGAAAATGAAGATTTTAGGAAATTCCCAAATGATTAATTTTGGTTTTAGATTAATGAAGTATGTAGAATGAATGTAAGAAGAGGTTGAGAATGTTATTGATGATGTTTTGAAGGATTATTGAAGATAATTGCTTGTGTGAAATGCACAAGGTAGATGTTGAGCATAAGGGTTATTAAAGCATGGTTTTTAGGCCAGAATTTGGCCCTGCGTCACGACGTGGTCTGGGAAATCACCCAGAAGCACCTCTGGTGTAAGTCGTGTCATGACGCGCATGGCAAAAATTTGGGTACCTGTGTCGCAATGCGCACTGCTTTACGTCGCGACGCATGGTCAAATAATGGCCCAAATAAGTTCAAGTCATCCCAGTTTCACCCGAACACGTTAGAGGCTACCCTATAAGCCTTGTATCAACTCATATGTACATATTACATCACGATATGTGTACAATACCTTCAAAGTGATAATGTTCACTTGAATAAGCATATTTTAATCTGATTCCGTAGTGCGTTTCTTAGTCCAGTCTAATCTAGTTTATCCGATGATAGATCATTGCAGGAAATACAAGTTCTTTAGTGAAGTGCAGAAAGACCAGCGGAACTCCAAAAATAGTGAGTGGACATCTTTTCTCAGAATTGATTTTATTTAACAGTTTTTCATACCAGACTTACCATTCTCGCTTTTAGGGCGTTAGCCAAATTCTTCATCAGTTACATTTTATTGAGCATACTGTGAAAGAATGTTTTAGAAAAGAAATGTTTTCGAAACATGAGTTTTATGTTTTTCGGGAATGGGGGAAAAACCCACCCCAGTATGTAACTTGATACAGTTTAGAATTGACGGACAAAGAACATGTGCACATGTAGAGGACTGGGGGGATTGCGATACGTAACGCCTCAGATCCAAGTTCATGGCTAGGGGGACAATAATATATAACGCCCCTAGACCCTAGTTCAGGGGCAGGTAGTAGCATGGATCCGCACTACCGGCTCTAGTTCAATGGCTTGGGGGACGGTGATACGTAACGCCCCAAGATCACCAGTTTCAGAGACAGTAGTGGCATGCTTTGGGGGACGGCGATATGTAATGCCCCAAAGTCATGGTTTTGCATTCTTGGCTCCAGATAGGCATATCGAGGGACGGCGATACGTAACGCCCTCATACGTCAAGTTTTCAGATACAGATCAGCTTTTAGATACTAGATTTTTAGAGAACGGTTTTCAAAGATCAGATTTTAGAAACGAATTTTTAAAAAGCAGATTTCAGAAAAAAGAAGTTTATAAGAGAGGTTCCAAATGAAGTTTTCAGAAAGAGAGTTTTTTTATAAGTTATTTTTGAAACTTTGGTTTTAGAACCAAATAATTTAATGTCAGTATTTCTGATTTTCTTCCACTCACTTAGATCGTGCAAAGATCTAACCCCTCTCCCAGATTTCTTGTTTTGCAGGTATTCTCGGAGAACGAGCTCGGGAGGACGGATATTGTTGCAGTCACTTGGGTATGGAGTCCACCAGTTTAAGTCAGAGAGAGTATGAGTCTAATCAGAGTCAAGTAAAAGTCTTGTAATAGTCATTGATTATGTATAGTCATTGCAAAAACAAGTGTTACTGAGTATACAATAATTAATATTGAGTTTTTTTTTCTATGTTTTTGAGATGGGCTACGGTCCCACACAAAATATAATCAGTTAGAGAAAAGAGTAGTAGTATCTGTTTATGATTAGAAAGTCAGAGGCTTATGGGGTTAGTACGGCCTATCCTCTGCCGGTAACATCTTCCCGATCGGGGATGTTACATCAATGCATGTTTATTGCCTGAATTATCATGTGTAATGTTTCTATTTGCATGTTTAATACTTGAAATTGCATGTTTCGTGCCTTGGAAAAAATATTGATAATTTTTAATTTCTAATTAAAGCATATATTTTCTATTGGGCCTACTACAATCCAATATTGCTCCAAATTTCAACAAGATATAAAATTTCCAGTAAAGTTTATTCATATTTATTGCCCAATTTTTCAGTTACTATCCCAAAAATTACATATTTGATGCTTCAAATTGCAAGTTAGTCAATGTCACTGTTTCATATTTATTGAACAAAATTTCATACTAATGTTAATTTTTACATGTTTACTGTTAAATTTGTGTTTTTTATTACATATATTATCAAGGTTGAATGCAATCAAATTTATAAAATTTTCATGTTTAATGCCAATATTCTCATGTTTAAAACTAAAATTTCATGATAATACTATATATTTGCAGGTTATGCATTGTTTGTATGTATAATACCCATACTTGTATTTTTATTCCCATATTTACATGTTTAATGCCAAAGTGTCATGTTAATGCTACAATTATTCCATAGACGTGTTGCATGTTTGTTGCCTCTATTTTTCATCTTTATGCCAAATACTACATGTTTAATGCCCTTATATTTATGTTATGCAATCAATTTCATGTTTTGCAAAATTTGCATATTTATTGTCTTTATTTGTAAGTTTGATACTCCAAAATTCATGTTTAATGATTTAAATTACAGGTTTATGATGTAATTTTTTTTTTATTTATTTAATGCAAAGCAAGTTTTATATTCACGTGTAAGCTTAAATAACTACATGTTGAATGCTCTGATATTCATCAAGATATATTTAATGACCATACTTTCAGTTAGTTTCCCCTCAATTGCATGTTTGATGCTCCAATTCCAAGTTAGTCAATGAGAACCACACAAAGGTGTGAGAGCCTCAATAGCTTCTTGTCATCATTATTTATGAATTTGTATAGTACATGCCAAAAAATGCGCATTTGTGACCTTATTAAGGTTGAAATTTGAAAAAATATTCAACATCATAGCAGGGGGATGACGGCGGAGGACCGGAGGACAGAGAATAAGGACCGAGGCTCATATCATATCTGGAGGCATAAGATACTAGCGGGAGTAAAGGAAGAGCCAGACTTAGAGCTAGTCAATGATAAATGATTGAAGCTACGATTCTCAAAGTTTTATAACTTTGTCTAAAGTTTTTCGATGGTACTAAGATCACTGAAATCAGACATTGACAGCCTAAGGTATTGCCAAAATACTAAAGGATATCCAGAACGCGAGTAAAAGAATTCGCGTAACGGAACTATAAATAATTCTCCAGGTTTTAGAAAAATGATTACGCGAATATAATTGCACTCATATGGAATTTTATGATACATAATACATCAGTCATGAAGAAAATGATCGTTGGAATCGCGCCAAGGTGACCGAGGTGTTACATTCTCTCTTCTTAAATTGGATTCTTCCGTGAATCCTATTTAGGGATGAGTTCTTGTATCTGCATTGACCTTAAATATCATAGAGTTAAATAACTTTCCCAAAACTTTCTCGAATCCCCATGCTACTTCCTAGCCTTGTAATACTTCCAACTAACTCATAGTGATCGAATGTTCTTAAGAACTACAACTGCTCCCCAACTGCAACGTGATATATCTCGGCTGACTCTTATAAGTTGAAGTTTTGGCGTAAGCGGATATGGTCTACATGATGGGGCTTGTCCAATGTGACTTAGAAGTCATGACTCAAGTTGAAGACCATGGGCCCATCATACGTCTGTAAATCGTGAACTGGAAACATGACTTGGGAACTGTGGCATGCGCTAGAGACATAATTGTAATATGATTTGTCATTTTGGAATTGCGAGCTATAACATGAATGATATTTGTGATCCAATGATGTTCAACTGCTTCGAGAATTGTGGGTACCATTTTTATGGTTTGCATATATCTTGAGTCTACTATGAACTATTCTTATGTCATCTTGATTCGGCTTGGCATGCGAACTAGATCCATATCTAACCTGATAGTATGGTCTCATCCTTGCTTACTCTGATCGGTCTTGTAAGGATCTTCATTTTGTGTTCCTATGGTGTCTCAAACAGAGCCATTGAGACATCTGAGTAGGATACACTAGCCTATATGCCTACAAGGCTTAAGGAATTAATATGTTTCCTTAGATCTAAATGGCCATTTCTAAGAAGCCAAGGTCTAAGGCTCGACATGACTACATGAGGATGTAGTTGCATGTTGGAATATGTTGGTCTGACTGTCAAACTTGGAAGTAAACGATAATTCCTTATTACATGTGATGGAATGAAAACTTCACATTAGGTTTGTACAACACACATCTTAACGTACTAAGTTGCAGCAAATGTAGACTTAATTGTTGGAAATAGGCAGGTTAACAAAGCCTGGCAATTGCATCATGGATGGAAACATGACCTGTTGGGTCACGTTTACCATGGAATTTGTAGTTATCTAGCTTGGTTCCATTCCACGTATCTACATCATAAGTTAAAGGTGTTCATGGGTCAAGTCGGATCGGTTTTTTTTTAAAAAAAATTTTGAGACCCAATCGGGTCGGGTCACGCAGGTCACAAAATTCGAACCCGAAAATTAAGAAGTGAAACCCGATCAGGTCGAGTCTTCCAAAAAAATAATTTTTTTAATTAATTAATAATTTTAAACTATGAATATTTGTTATTTTATGTCTCGAAAATTATCATATATATAAAGTTCCAAGACAACAAAAGTAATAAATAAATGAAATAATAGTAAAATTTGTTAAAAAAATAAAAATTTTAGAAAAATAATAAAAATATTATAGTTTCGAGTCGGGTTTTAATGTCAAACCCGTGACCCAACCCAAAAATTTCGGGTCGGGTCGGGTTAATCCTGAAAACTTATTATTTTTGTTTGAAACTCGAGCAGGTCAGGTCGGATCGCGGGTTGACCCGACCCTATGAACACCCATACCATAAGGTGTTCCTGCATATTCCTAACATTTTTTCGTGATCTGTTGTCTGTCAACGCTTTATTAGCTGATAGATCATGCACTTCCTCCTGTCATTATCCCGTTAATACCTGATACGTCTTGTCATATCGGGACACGTCACATAAAGATACATGAACTATGCCGAATAGCTGCTTCTTTGAATCATTGACTGTCGGGATATCATTTTGTCCCGCACTTAAGGAATCTACTTGTCAAATATTCTTTAACCACTGTCATGTTATATGATTCTTTACGACTCATGAATGCAAATGTTTCATTCTCGAACTTTCTAATATCAACTTTGTCACATCCCATGACTTAACTGATAGGTTCGTGGTTTGATATTACTGAATTTGATGACTGAATTTGTGCCTTACTGTTCATACATCTCTGCTTCAGACTGACCGGTTACCCTGTTTTTGCCAATAAAGGAATTGACTATTCGTATGTCTCCTGCTCGAGATGGCATAATGATTTGCCCCCACTAAAGGATTATGGGTTGAGCAATCATTTAGTTTCAACAATTCTTCCTTAAAGCATGCCCTAAACTTCCATTTCTCATGATCTGCACTATAGTTTGAGGCTTCATAAGTCTCGTTCATACATACATTGCCTTCTGTTGTGATAAAAAACACAGAATATAGATGAATTGAGAGAAAACTCTTCTTTATTTCTCACTAAATAAAGAATTACAAAGCAAAGCTTTACAAAAAAACTCTCACCACTTTACTCTCTATTTTTCTCACGTTTGGGATGATTTAATATGAAGGTTTAAGGCCATTTTTATAGTGCTAGAAAATATGTGCACTGTTCACACATTTTCACAACTATGAAGTTGTCGTCTCATATCACAAGCTGCCTCACAAGCTGTCTTCACACATCTTCACAGCTTGCTGGCACACACACGTTTTGCATGGCTGTTTTCAACAAATCTCCCCCTCGGTGAAGATTTACCTTAAAATCTGAGCCGACCATCATTATCTAAACCGGATCCTCAAAAGGATCCACCCTGACTGCATCTGTATGACTGCCTATGTACCCTGAGTTAGGATCAAGCCAATCGTAGTTCTCTGTATCTCCACACTCTGACTATGTGGATAGTTTTGTCATCCCGGCTATGACACGACATATTTCAAGCTTCTCATTCGGTAAAACCTTAGTGAACATATCGGTACCGCTGTCGTCGGTGTGAATTTTCCTGAGTTCTAACAGCCTTGAGCTCAGGACGTCCCGTATCCAGTGATACCTCACATCGATATGTTTTGACCTCGTGTGAAATGTCGAATTCTTACCAAGATAGATAGCACTTTGGCTATCGCAGTACAAAGTGTACTTCTCCTGCTTAAAACTCAATTCCTGGACGAATGTCTTCATCCACAGCAATTCCTTGCAAGCTTTTGTCATTGCAATGAATTCTGCCTCTGTTGTAGAAAGTGCAACACATCTCTGCAACCTAGACTGCCATGCCACAGCTCCCCCTGAGAGAGTAATTAGATACCCCAAAGTAGACTTTCGGGTATCCACATCTCCTGACATATCTGAATTAGTGTAGCCCATCAACACTGGTTCGCTGCTTCCAAAATATAGCCTCATTTTGGATGTGCCTTGTAGATACCGCATGATCCATTTGATAGCATTCCAGTGTTCTCTGCCTGAGTTGGACATAAACCGACTGACCAATCCAACTGCATGTGCTAAGTCTGGCCTCGTGCACACCATGATATACATAAGACTTCCCACTGCTGAGGTGTATGGAATCCGTTTCATTTCCTCATTCCCTGTCTCGGTAGAGGGACTCTGTTGTGTACTCAATCTAAAGTGGGTAGCAAGAGGAGTGCTAACCGTTTTAGCTTTGTCTATCTGGAATCTCTGAAGTACCTTCTCGATGTACTCCTTCTGTTACAAGTATAACCTCCTATATTTCAGATCACGGCCGATCCTGATGCCGAGAATCTATTTAGCTGGCCCCAAGTCTTTCATCTCAAAAGACTTACTCAGTTGATGCTTCAAATTATCAATCATCGATTGATTCCGGCCAACTATCAACATATCATCTACGTACAGCAGTAAGATGATAAAGTCATCGTCAAAAAATTTCTGAACGAAGACACAATGGTCTGAAGTGGTCTTCTTATATCCATGCTCCCCCATAACTGACTCAAACTTCACGTACCATTGTCTCGGTGCCTATTTCAAACTGTAGAGGCTTTTCTTGAGTCTGCATATATAGTCCTATTTCCCTCTGACTCTGAAGCCTTCTGGTTGCTCTATGTAAATTTCTTCTTCCAGATCTCTTGAAGAAATGCGGTCTTGACATCCATCTGCTCAATTTCCAGGTCGAGGCTTGCTGCTAAGCTGAGTACCACTCTGATGGATGACATCTTCACAACTGAAGAGAAGATTTCATCGAAGTAAATGTCTTTCCTCTGATTGAATCCCTTGACGACTAGGATTATGAAGTATGCTCTTGTTGCTTCACTCTGTACACCCATTTTTTCTTCAAAGCCCGTTTGCCTCTTGGAAATTTCACCAACTCAAAAGTGTGATTGTCATGCAAAGATTTCATCTCATCTTGCATGGCTTTCTCATACTTTTCTCTGTCATCTGTTTCCACAGCCTCCTTGTAGCTCTCGGGTTTTCCCCCGTCAGTAAACAGCACATACTCACATGCAGAGTATTTGGTTGAAGTGTAGGGGTTTTTAGGGGCAGAATCCGGTAACGCAGCGGAAGCGGTGGAAAATTGTATTTTCCGATTTCAAAACTTTTTCTCGGATTAATTAAATAAACATATTTATTTAATTATCCAATAATCAAATTATGAAATAAAATTCAAATGAATCATATTCAAGTGAATTTACCGAAATGCCCTTACATTGGTATTTTGTCCATTTTAGTCCGAAATTGATCAAATCAATTTTGAATGATTCTAAATCATTTCTAAGATGAACTTAGCATGTTCAAAACATCAAAACACCAAAAGCAACCAAATCCCCAAATTTCACTCACTTGGTCGAATGCTCCCAATGGGGTGCCATTTGTGCACTTTATCATTTCATGCTTCAAAACACATCAAGATGTAATCCAATCAACATGAAACTTTATATGAATCATATAAACATCCAAATACACAACATATATGAAAAGCCCTAAATTTGGAATTGGTCATGAACCCTAATTTTTCAATTTCATCAAATTGGACAAATTAGACCAAATTGGTTAAATCCAATACTTCAATCATTTTTCTTCCATCCAATCAAGTCTCAACACAATGAAACAACTCAAGATCAAATCTAGGTCATCTAAGAGTGGGTCAAAAACTCTAGATTAGCAACATGGTTTCCAAAACCTTAAAAGAAAGCTTATAACTACAATAGTCACAACATTCCTTCATCATACATGCTCAACACTTCCATCAAAACTTCCATAAAAAAAAACACAAGGAATAAAGAAAGAAATAACCTAAGAACATCATATGTTAAAGCCTAGATCCTAAGGAACATTTTCCTTTCTAATAGCAAGTTGGAAAAACTCACTAAAATCCAAGCTTTCTTTGATTTCTTCTTTCTTTCTCACAAGCTTCCTTTGCTTCCATTAATGGAGTTTTTCTTTAAAGTGTATTAGGTTAGATACCAAATGAAATGAAAAACAATATATACTTATTTCTTTTGTGCTTGGCCGAATTTGGCCTTAAAATAAACAAGACTATTATTTCATCTTCATTTGATTTTCATTTGATCAACTTGACATAAATATCTAAAAACAACTTTAAAGACATTTAATTAAGTCAACAAATGCAACTAAGAAAAATATATCTCTTATATTTCAAGTGTATGGCCGAAATTAATGAAAAATAAAGGAAAAATATATTTTCATTTTCAAACAATTTTGAACAAATATCTTAAGAAGTCAAAATCAATTTGACAACCTTTTCCTTTAATGTATAAGTCAACAATTGCAACTTATAATCATTTCCTAACTTTATCATTTGGTGATATATTTATATTTTAATTATATTAATCATTTAACAATTAAATAATTAAATAATTAATTAAATATAAATATATCAAATATATGTATTATATTTACTTTAAATATCTCAAATAAATATATTGATGATATATGTCAAATACCTTTATTTGACTATTTATTAATGTGTATTTAATAATATCATATATTAAATACAAATACACATTAATTAGGAAATGACGTTTCGGCCCGTTCGCATGTATTTTTCGTTTAACGATTAAACGATTTATAAATAATCAACATTATTTATAAATGTTGCTCTAGTGCTCTACGAGTATGTTTCATTATTGAGACTCTCTAGATTCAGGTATATCCGTCACGAAATCCAATTTCGTGTCCATAATCTATCCACCCGTAGATTATGACGATCACGGATAAACTAACTGAATCATACAAGTCGAGGTCATTGCATACGTATAATCCCTCCGTCACAGGTATCCAGATAATCCCAGAGATATAGATATGAACGTCAAATCTCTATATGTATTATCTCGTCGACGTATCTATTAGCAATCTTTAAATAACACTCAGAACTTACTTCCGATGTATACTGTGGCCACAGATTTAACAGACTGCTAAATATATATGGACTACCTATGCTCTGTACACAGAACTGACGGATCCTATCTTGACACACACATGATATCCTGAGGATCGGTCCACACCCAACGAACAGGCGGAGGTCTGATCTAAATAGATCGGTGACGTGACTGCCATCTAAGTGTGGAGGATGTCTCATATATCCACAGTGGTGTCTCAAGTCGAAGGACCACTATGCTACTCAACCCGAGAAGATTCTTATTGACGTTGGTGTACCATCCATTAAGAATCTTCGGTGAGCCGTTCAGTGTTTATCCACTATAAACACCTACACGTCTATACGAGTCTCCCTAGACTCATGGTTCATTGGGATAAACCATCGGACCAAGTCTCGATATACGACATGTACTGGTCTCAACGGATTTGACTGACCGACCCGTGTTAGCAAATCTTGACCAGGATCTATATTTGATAATATTCATATAGCAGTGACATCCCAATGTCAATTACAAACTAACTTTGTAATTGTGTACTGCATTATATATTATCGGGCCTCTGTCTAATATATACATATCACTAAACCACATTTAGTTTCAATCTAATCGTAATCAGATCGAATATGTATATAAGAACAAGAGGTGCAACCATAAATAAGTAATATTATGGAATAAGGGGATGTTCGTATTCATGAATCAGACATAAATACGGTCCGGATTGGCGCTCTGAGCACCAACCCCAACAATTTCTCCCACTTGCTCTAGTGCCAATCCACGGTATCATATACTCATCTCAATGTGTATCGTATGCACATGGCCCTCAAAAGCTCACTCAGTACTTAAGAGGTAGGCAACAAAAACAAGTCCGCTATGACATATTGAGTTTGTCAAACAAACTCCATCGTTCCCATAGTCAGCATCATTCATATTTTGTAGAATCTAGATTATGCATTAATATGACTCTGATGCTACACAGTATTGTGCTACAGCTACTGAGTTGTCCAAGTATTTAAGGATCAAATCCAAAATACTATGAAGATAACCGCAAGCACAATAACAATTCAAAACTTCTATTTTATAAGGTCACTATGCAACTTCATAAGTCAATACTTTATAAATTGCATTTAATTCCACTATAAAAGTAGAATCCTTCGTGACACTCCCACTGCATCTTTTCTGACTCTTTATGACGTAGACTGTCTAACGTCATAATTAGTCTCAAAACTAATATGACTCAAATGGTTGCAGACTGTATTCTCCATGAATTAGAAACTCGTTCTTAATATCTCAAAGATCACAAAGAACGTGTTTCAAGATCCATCATATGGTCTTTAGGATATCAAAATAACTCGTAACAATTATGATTAAATCGAGATCGATAATCGCACATAATAAAATATTCACTATGTCATCATCAAATGATACATAATATTGTTTAGACATTCTAATCAATATCTCTTTCGAAAAAGGAATCATCCTTTACGAAAGATGAATACTATGTATAAGACACACAATAACTGTCGAACAGTTATACTAACTGTCATACAGATAGCCTTGTCATGTCCTTTATTAGATCATATCTAATATACGAATAATAAGAGTATCTCACAAGTCTCTTGGTTTTATATCTATATAAAACTTTATATCAAATATAACAAAGACTACTCCCACTGCTTTCATGGAGTAAAGAAGACTTAGGTAAATCTTTACATCACAAACATCTCATTATTACTATAATAATGATAATGTTGTTAGGATATATAACACTAGAAAGTAATTTGTACGCTCCCACTAACCCTTTTATCACATATGTATTCTATATACTTTGACAAGATCAGACAATCTGACGATATCAAAATAGAGAACACATATTTCTGGAAGACTTATCCGAGTCTACAATAGGCTCTATAAGCTAGCACACTAAACTGCGATTTCAGCAGAACACAAACTCTAGGGCCATTCCAGAATGAATTCTTCAAATAAGGAAATCACAACTGATCTCTTATCTGAATAAGTCATCCAAAAATGCCACTTTGCATTCTTTAGCTAAAATATACAGTTTATTATCAACATTAACCAATATATCTTAATTGTTCAATTAGTGTGACAAGAGATAAGTTTTCTCAGAATCTACAATAGATTGCTGAGTATAACATTTCTCACTGTCATACTATAAAGGTCAAACCTTTAATAAGCTCACAATGCTTTCGTTGTGCAAACAATTAGCACATATCATGAACTAATTCATAATGAAAGCGTAATCAAGTTCAAAACTTGATCGTAGTAAGCTATGAACAATCTTAGATCTATGGTTCAATGGTGAACTTCCAGAATCGATATCAAATATCGCTTCCATTATAAGTTATAGGATAATTTTTCTTCAGTAAGAAAACAACGGAACCATCAAGTATCAAATACTCGTGAATGATTCTGTTATCCTATTAGACTTGTACGGAAGATGTATAAGGGTTGTTTCATCTTATTAATTACGTAGTTCCATTTGTAATTTATCATTCTCACATTTGACTTCAATAAGTCAAGTCTTTTTCTACAATAATTAACATCAGATGTTACATGCCAAGTAATAAAACAATTTTATTACTTAGGATCGTAGGAAAGATATTCTATTAAATAGAATACAATATTCTATTAAACAGAATAAATGATAAACTTTTACTCATACCTCCAAGGTGTAAGTAATTTCCATTATATAACTATTATATAAAAGAAACATTCAAATCTTAAACTTTTCAAGATTCGTATTTTCTACCTATACATATCATATATGTAACTGTAGAAATTAATGGAACATTAATTAAAGAGATGTATTAGTGTTACTGGAGCATATCCCCAAGAGTATTGAAACTAATTCGATAACATTCAATATCAAACGAATCAAATCATATAAGACTCGATTGCTCCCACTACTCAATTCCATCAAGATGGAATCGTGGAAGAACAATATTGAATATGAATCATATTCATTAAAAACTTAGAAACTAATTGCTTTAAATTCATACGTTTGATCGTATCAAAGATCTTTGAATAGTTCAAAGACATGTAATGAATTTTGAGGATAGAATTCTCTAAAACCTTTAGATTGAATATATTTGAACAAGTCAAAAATGTTCAATCCACGTTTCATCAGAACATATTGAAAGTTCTTGATACTTTCAAGACTTTCAATATGTGTTCCTTCAGAAACACGTAACTAAGTTATGACAATTCATCAACTAAGTTACGAAATAAAGAAAACTACCTTAAGCAATTATTATTTATTAAACTACATACATCCAATGTATCAGTTAAATAAATTGGTGGTCCAATGACAATCATTGGTTAAACGAGATCTTAATCACTTTCCTGAATACAATATTCATTAAATGGATAAGGATTTGTGGTGTGATCTAGTATCAAACCATCCTTTACCATACGGAATAAGCATCCAATGCTTAAGTGATTAAATTCATAAAGCACCGTTCTAAATTATTTACTTTACCGAATAATTTTTCTTAATTTTTATCTCTACGTCAATGACACTACTAGTTATTATAAAATATGTAACAATTGTTTATAAAGAACAAGTGACTATCCAATAGTCGAAGTTCCGATATCAAATATCAAAACAATCGTTAACTAATATTTCAAATAACTAGACGGGAGATCTGGTATCCAATACCTATAGTTGTAGTATTGTGAAAATCGATATTTTCTATACACAAATATACGCATCTCCTTTCTTTAGTTTTTACTATTGCATTTAACTATTCGCAACAATTGTAAATAACTGATTAGCAAATTGTGTCAGACACATTACCTCTAAAGGTAATTAAAGCTTAGAAACGTCATTACTAGATAAACAAATACCTAATAGGGCTTTCTAATGCCAGTCAAGAATCTCGAGACATGAACTAATTCAAGTCAATTCTTACTGCATAAGAAACTATTGTCTCTAAAGTATTTATCCTCAAGGGGATATCTATCTAGATTATCTATCATGACTTAGAAACTAAGTCATTAACCATCTTTATTTTTGAAGAAAATCGGAACAATAGTTCCCGATGGTTTAGACTAATCTAATAATATCCTAGTCTAGTAGTATCTAGAACCTATTCTAGAATAACTGCAACCAAGAGTCAAGTCAGATAACATATCAAAATATGTGTGCAGTAAATAAAAGTTTAATTCTATATAAACAATAGAATAAGGAAACAAACAAGCGGCAATTTCCATAATAACATACACTGCCTAAGTTATGGAATATTTAAACTTAGCAGTGCCTCCCACTATTTTTACGTAATGCCGTAATCCCTAACGGAAAACGAGAATTCAATAATTAAATCGAATTCCATAATGGGAAGAGGACCCATGAATATATTTCGACTCACAGCAGAGGCACGGTCTCGCCTACGTATATTCACAGGTAGACAACTATTGTCAATCACTCACCAGTGACTCCGAGGTTCCGGTCCTGGCCGTTTCTCGTTGTCGCTGCGAAGGCAGGCCCACAAGGAGACGTACCAAGGTTAAACTCGTCAATGATAAACTCAAGTTACTTGCGTAACCCTGACAGCTAGGGCACGTTCAGGATTCCGCTTTCGCTTGAATTTATCTAGTATCTAATATACATTCGGCATAAATAAATTTCTATCAGCTACACCCTCACAGCAGAGGCACGGTCTCGGATGTAGTCAACGAAAAATATTTATAAACCGTATTGACAAGACGGACCAAGAAACAAGTATTCCAAATACTAGTTACTTTAAAAAACTTTATTTAGGGGGATATTCCATTAAGTGTCATACACCCTAAATCTAATCAAATTAGATATAACATGCATGTATAAAGTCAAGAAAACATGATTAAATATTGAATAAAATAAGCTAATCATTTATGGAGGCCTAGAATCAGACTCGCTCTGATACCATTTTGTAGGGGTTTTAGGGGCAGAATCCGGTAACGCAGCGCGAGGGGAAGCGGTGGAAAATCGTATTTTCCGATTTCAAACTTTTTCTCGGATTAATTAAATAACATATTTATTTAATTATCCAATAAAAATTATGAAATAAAATTCAAATGAATCATTTCAAGTGAATTTACCGAAATGCCCTTACATTGGTATTTTGTCCATTTTAGTCCGAAATTGATCAAATCAATTTTGAATGATTCTAAATCATTTCTAAGATGAACTTAGCATGTTCAAAACATCAAAACACAAAAAAAACCAAATCCCCAAATTTCACCACTTGGCCGAATGCTCCCAATGGGGTGCCATTGTGCACTTTGTCATTTCATGCTTCAAAACAAATCAAGATGTAATCCAATCAACATGAAACTTTATATGAATCATATACACATCCAAATACACAACATATATGAAAAGCCCCAAATTTGGAATTGGTCATGAACCCTAATTTTTCAATTTCATCAAATTGGACAAATTAGACCAAATTGGTTAAACCCAATCTTTCATGTTTCTTCCATCCAATCAAAGTCTCAACACAATGAAAACAACTCAAGATAAAATCTAGGTCATCTAAGAGTGGGTCAACAACTCTAGATTAGCAACATGGTTTCCAAAACCTTAAAAGAAAGCTTATAACTACAATAGTCACAACATTCCTTCATCATACATGCTCAACACTTCCATCAAAACTTCCATCACAAAAAAACAAGGAATAAAGAAAGAAAAAATAACTAAGAAAATCATATGTTAAAGCCTAGATCCTAAGGAACATTTTCCTTTCTAATAGCAAGTTGGAAAAACTCACTAAAATCCAAGTTTTCTTTGATTTTTTCTTTCTTTCTCACAAGCTTCTTTTGCTTCCATTAATGGAGTTTTTCTTTAAAGTGTATTAGGTTAGATACCAAATGAAATGAAAAATAATATATACTTATTATTTTTGTGCTTGGCCGAATTGGCCTTAAAATAAAACAAGACTATTAATTTCATTTCATTTGATTTTCATTTGATCAACTTGACATAAATATCTAAAAAACAACTTTAAAGACATTTAATTAAGTCAAAAAATGCAACTAAGAAAAATATATCTCTTATATTCAAGTGTATGGCCGAAATTAATGAAAAATAAAGGAAAAAGATATTTTCATTTTCAAACAATTTTGAACAAATATCTTAAGAAGTCAAAATCAATTTGACAACCTTTTCCTTTAATGTATAAGTCAACAATTGCAACTTATAATCATTTCCTAACTTTATCATTTGGTGATATATTTATATTTTAATTATATTAATCATTTAACAATTAAATAATTAAATAATTAATTAAATATAAATATATCAAATATATGTATTATATTTACTTTAAATATCTCAAATACATATATTGATGATATATGTCAAATACCTTTATTTGACTATTTATTAATGTGTATTTAATTATATCATATATTAAATACAAATACACATTAATTAGGAAATGACGATTCGGCCCGTTCGCATGTATTTTGCGTTTAACGATTAAACGATTTATAAATAATCAACATTATTTATAAATGTTGCTCTAGTGCTCTACGAGTATGTTTCATTATTGAGACTCTCTAGATTCAGGTATATCCGTCACAAAATCCAATTTCGTGTCCATAATCTATCCACCGTAGATTATGACGATCACGGATAAACTAGCTGAATCATACAGGTCGAGGTCATTGCATACGTATAATCCCTCCGTCACAGGTATCCAGATAATCCCAGAGATATAGATGTGAACGTCAAATCTCTATAGGTATTATCTCGTCGACATATCTATTAGCAATCTTTAAATAACACTCGGAACTTACTTCCGATGTATACTGTGGCCACAGATTTAACAGACTGCTAAATATATATGGACTACCTATGCTCTGTACACAGAACTGACGGATCCTATCTTGACACACACAGGATATCCTGAGGATCGATCCACACCCAACGAACAGGCGGAGGTCTGATCTAAATAGATCGGTGACGTGACTGCCATCTAAGTGTGGAGGATGTCTCATATATCCACAGTGGTGTCTCAAGTCGAAGGACCACTATGCTACTCAACCCGAGAAGATTCTAGACATTGGTTGTGTACCATCCATTAAGAATCTTTGGTGAGCCGTTCAGTGTTTATCCATTATAAACACCTACACGTCTATACGAGTCTCCCTAGACTCATGGTTCATTGGGATAAACCATCGGACCAAGTCTCGATATACGACATGTACTGGTCTCAACGGATTTGACTAAACGACCGTGTTAGCAAATCTTGACCAGGAACTATGTTTGATAATATTCATATAGCAATGACACTTCCCAATGTCAATTACAAACTAACTTTTTAACTGTGTACTGCATTATATATTATCGGGCCTTTGTCTAATATATACATATCACTAAACCACATTAGTTTCAATCTAATCGTAATCAGATCGAATATGTATATTAGAACAAGAGGTGCAACCAAATAAGTATATTATGGAATAAGGGGATGTTCGTATTCATGATCAGACATAAATACGGTCCGGATTGGCGCTTTGAGCACCAACCCCAACATGAAGGTCGCATTTCTCTGTTTGACCTTCTCTATGGAACTGTTGTTGTAGCTTATGGTACTGATAGTTACATGATCATCATTTCTGGGAGCTTCATCACCTGTACCCTCATGTATGGGAACCTCATCTTCAACTTGTACAGGCACCCGTGTATGAGGTTCTGGATTCACATCTCTGTATTGTTGGGGTATTGTCTTCATCTCCTTTCTGATATCTTCTATGGTCTGGTCTTCAACAAAGACAACATCTCGGCTTCTGACAATCTTCTTCTCCACGGGATCATACAGTTTGTAGCCGAAATCATCCTGACCATAGCCAATAAAGACACATTGTCGCGTCTTTGCATCAAGCTTGGATCTCTCGTCCTTTGGGATGTGTACAAAAGTTTTGCACCCAAAGACATGCAAGTGTTCGTATGACACTTCTTTACCTCTCCAGGCTTGGTTAGGAACATTACCTTTCAGTGCGACCGCTGGGGACATGTTCAAAACATGTACTGATGTGTTGAGTGCCTCCCACAAAATGTCTTCGGCAGCTTGGCTTGTGACAGCAAGCTTCTGACCCTTTGGCAAAAGGTTATGTTCATTCTCTTAGCTAGACCATTCAGCTGAGGTGTCTTCGGAGGTGTCGTTTGATATCTGATTCCTTGCATCTTGCATTACTGATCAAACGGACCTCTGTATTCTCCACCGTTGTCTGTTCTGATGATTTTGAGTTTCTTGCCGGTTTCTCTCTCCACCAGGGCATGAAACTCATTGAACACTCTCAGCACTTGATCTTTTCTCTTCAAGTTATATGCCCAGATCTTCCTTGAATGATCATCTATGAATGTCAAAAAGTAAAGTGACCCACCAAGTGTTCTCGTCTGCATCGGACCACATACATCTGAATGTATGAGATCAAGTACCTCCGGTTTCCGCTGAGGCAGGGAGCTCTGGAAGGACACTCTGTTCTGCTTTCCAGCCATGCAGTGTTCACACTTCCGTAAGTGTGTGTTATTCAATTCGGGAAGAATATTCCGCCTGCATAGTATCTTCATCCTCGTTTGACTCATGCGACCGAGCTTTTTATGCCATAGCTCGGCTGCCTCATTACTGTTGATTGTATTTATGCTACTATTGGAAATCTTAGCATGCATCAAATACAGAGTTGAATCTTTCTTACCTCGTGCCACCACCATTGATCCTTTAGTGAGCTTCCAGGTTCCGTCACAAAAGATGCTGCAGAAACCTTCATCATCCAGCTTGCCTGTTGAGATCAGGTTTAACCGGATGTCTGGGATGTGCTTGACTCCCTTCAACACTAGCCTTATCCCGTTGTCTGTTTCAAGGCATATATCTCCAATACAGACGGCTTGGGACTGACCGTCATTCCCCATCCTTGCAGCACCGTAGTCTCCTGATGTGTAAGATGAAAAGAAGTCTCTACGAGATGTGGCGTGTATGGAGACGCCACTATCTATTACCCAACTGGTCTCGTGGCTGGCAAGATTCACAACATCTTCTTCATACATAATACATATTGGAGGTTTTGTGGCAACTCTACCTTCAACACCGCATGGCAAGATTGTTTCTTTGCATCACTAGATCATACCCTTTGACCCTTCAAGAATATAGTTAATGACCTTTCCATGCTTTATCTATATGCACCTCAGGTCAATCTCGAGGGCATTATGATATACCATAGATTCGCCTGTTCTAGATGATGATGTCAAGACAGACGTTGTGGTCAAATTTGTCACATGAGCTTAACTATGAAAACTTATCACTTTCCCCTAAGTCAGCTTATCTATGTTGCCGTATTTTCTGAAAGAACTCTCTGAGTAGTGGCAGCCAATTAGGCCATATCTGAATTATTTCCTATTACAGAAATCAATGGAACTTCCATTCCTGCTATAACATGGCCTACTATTAATACACGAGAACTAACATTTGTTATAGGATAACTTGTCATGGCATCCTTATTGGCTTGAGCTACACATATCCCGAAAGTCTTGCTTGCTAAAACATCATACTTACATGAATGGTAATTGAAAGGGTCGTATCTGTGTTTGATGATTTCTTATTTACTTGCGACCTGGTCCACTTCTACCCTAACCTGTCCTTATTAGTCTGATGTCTGCCTTGTCATCTTGCCCTAAACCTGTAAGGTCATGCTACCACTACTGCTGATACTGTTGTTAATGCTTCTGCTGATACTGTCTAATTGAACCGAAAGGGTCATGAATCTAAAGATATTTTCTAGTCATATGGCTTGATTGGTTGTATTAAAAACTATTAAAACGTACAGTATTCATACATGACCTTGGGTATCTCATTACGTAGGTCTTTCACACGGTGTTGCCATGAAATATTGTAAGTACCAAAAGGCTGCTCAAAGTATCTTTTTGCCCTGATTCCTTACTTGACCTTGCACTGACATTCATATTCCTGTTAATATTGCTATCAAGAGATGTGGACTCATTCTGAGTCTTCTTGTACCTTCTTAATTACATATCTCTAAATGCCACGATCTTACACTTCCTGATCTGAGACTCCCTTACATACGCCAAGAAAGCCCCGTAGTTCGTGTGTAATATTCTTGTGGTTGTTGCACGTTATACTTGTCTTAAATGCTCATACTCCCGAACTTAAGCACCATGAGTACTTAAATTGGCAAACGACTTATGATGGCTTTACTAAGACTTAGCCAAGTCCTATGGAAGATCTGAAACACTCATTTTTTACTCATGAGAAGGTTAAATCACTTATCATGACTGGGTTTTTATGAGCTCTACTAGTCCGTCTGATGTGCTACTGTACGCTATACGTGTTCTGTTGGATTCTTCGTGAACTCAACTGACCTTATCAGCATGCTATTGACGTGGTACATGTCTTGTTGGATTATTTAATGAACTAACGTGGGTATGTGGAAAGTTCTATAATCAAGGAATAAGGGAACATATCACGTGAAAACCTATGAAGGCTTAAGCCACTGCCTGTCCTAATTCAGCCGAGGTCTGGTCAAACGACTAACACTATGAGGGTATCGAACATAGGTGATTGGAAAAGTGGTCAATGATGAAGTCCGGGGTATTATTGTAATTGTTGACGTCAAATAATTTCGTCAACCTATACATGGATTTCTACATAAGATGCACGTATTGAGTGAGATCGTCCTCGTCACATGCCATACTCAATTCACAGACTTGTTTTAGAGTTTTCAATGTGGGTTTTTAATCCAAAATAATGGTTAATGAATTAGGTGGAAGTGTATTTATGAGAATCTGAGTCGTTATGGTCACTAATTATTTTGGTTCGCTTAAAATTTGGTTTTATGGCTAACTGGGGCGGGTATTGAGGTCATGGAGTTAGGTTTCTATTAAGGGTCACGTGTAATGCTGTTGCTGCTGATATCATGTATCATACATAGGGATGGCAATTTTACCCACAAACTCGCAAACCCGCAAAAACCCGCCCGCAATGGGTAGGATTTGGTAAATATATTAGTGGGTGCGGTGCGGGTTTGGTAATTTAAAGCAAAACCCGCTGCGGGGGTGCGTGCGAGTTTGGTATTAAGAAAAAAATATACGGGTATCCGCTGCGGGTGTCCATATACCCGCAATATTATTTTTTCTTAATAATATTTTTAGGACAATATAAAAAAACCTTCATATAAAAATAACTAACAAAACCTAAACCTAAAACACTAATCCACAGTTCCACACTCCCACTCAGCCGCAGCCCGCCAACCTGCCCAACTGAAGATTTTTGCATGACTATTAATTTTTTTTTCTAATCACATTTGTTAATAAAATTATAATGCAAAAATTTGGATTAAGTTCGCATAATCAGAAACGGGAGATGAGCAAAATAAACTAGTGTTTGCTGCAACTTCAGTAGCTCTTTATTACACTTACACCACTTGAGCCTTGTAAGCATTACTTTCATTACACTTAGCATAAAAAATATGACCAAAGGTTGGTGATTACTTTTTAGCTTATTGTCGATTGAGTTGGCTAATTTAGATCATTATAATTATGAAGGGAAGAACTTGTTTTAATTATGTTTATATGAAAAAATAAACATATGGTACTGAGTCTTTCATACATTATGTTATTTATGTACTGTATATACATGCATTGCATGTTGTATATGTCAAATGAAAAACAAATGTGAAAACTACAGCTAGCAATTAAAAATAAATTATTTAATTAAAAAATTTATATTATTAAGAACACAAAGTAATTCAATATTTTAAAAACCCGCAAAAAAATACGTTGGGTACCAATGCGGGTTTGGTAATTTATTTTTATATGCGGTGCGGGTTTGGTAATGAAAATTAAAACCCGCAACGGGTATGGTGCGGGTTTGGTAATTTATTTACATATGCGGGTGCGGGTTTGGTAATGGAAAACCCGCACCATACCCTACCCACTGCCATCCCTAATCATACATAGCTCACTAACGTGTTCTTAAAGTTTCAACTGGATCTTGATCAGAAACAGAGAATATTGGGTCTTGCCCTAACGGCTTGCAATTACTGAGGATCATGGGTTTCTGGCTGAGGTATACCACTACAAATCCTAATATACCTTGGTGACATTGCATCATGTTCCTTGTTAAATGAAATGGGAAAAAACTAAGACATTGAATAATATTTACGCATTGGCATTGGCTCACCTGCTTGAATTGCTTTGACAGAATCCATTACCTATTTTAAAATAGGTATAAGATAGATGTTGTCAGAATAAAATTCCCTAAGTAATACCTTTAAGAGGTAGGGTGAGGTCATCTCATGATTTTCGTGGGTTCTAAACCTGTGCCGATGATCCCGAACTCTTAAGGTAATGTCCTACTGATCAGTGAAATCACTCACGTTACGCAAGTGCACGTATCACTCAAGTAGCATAAAATGTATCGATCCCACAATAACTTAATACCTGAACTATTAATATATTGAAGTTAAATTTCTACAAGTATCTAAAAATTGATTGTTGTTTGGATGATGATTTTAACCAAAGACAAGTAATTAAAACAATGCAAATGTAAATTCTAAAAGTAATCAATATTACAAAACTATCTAGGATTGTGAATCCTTCCAATATTTTTTTTTAAAGATGAAGTGATTATCTTATGTTTGTGTAATATATATGTTTATTAACCTTGAACACGAAGATATGAAAAAGCCTTTGTCGATGGTTGGATAAAAATACCCAAAGTAATCCAATTAACTATATGTCTATGTTAATTAAGAAATTCCGAATTCATTAAGATTAAGTTCCAATTATGGTTACCCATGTCCGACAGGTATATGTCTATCCTGGAAGGAAATCTCTAAGGTGAATATGAGAGTCTCCTTTTCAGTTATTGTGTAGTTGAGTTGTGCTTCATTAAAAGTTTTGCTGGCGTAGTAAATGGTGTGAAAAATTTTCACCTTAAGTTGTCCCAAAACTGCACCTATAGTAAAATTACTATCTATTACATCAAGTCTGAAACATTCCTAATCCCTTTCGTCATTCGAAAATTTCATGGCTTTGAAAACATTTAATGTTACTTCTTGGTCTTGTACCCTCATGGTTAGTTCACCTTTTTGTACATCAATAATGGTTCGACCTATAGCCAAGAATGGTCTCCAATGGATGATGGGTATGTCTTTGTCTTCCTCCATGTCAAGGACAATGAAATCTACTAGGAAAATGAATTTTTCGACTTTGACCAGCACATCTTCCACTACCCCTCTTGGAAATGTGAGTGATCTGTCAGCAAGTTGCAGAATGACTGAGGTGGGTTTTGCTTCTCCAAGTTGCAGTTTCTTGTAAATGGACAAAGGCATCAAGTTAATACTAGCACCTAAAACACACAAAATCTTACCAAAGTAATGTTCTCATATGGTGCAAGGAGATAGTGAACCTTCCAGAATCCTTCAACTTTGGGGGGAGCTTCCTCTGAATGATGTCGTTGTATTCTTCTGTCAATGCTACAGTCTCGTAATCTCTCAATCTTCGCTTTCGTGACATAATATCTTTCATGAATTTGACATAACTGGGCATATGCTCCAACGCTTCTGCAAATGGAATATTGATATGCAACTTTTTGAATATCTTCAAGAATCGAGCAAATTTCTTCTCCAGTTTGTGTTTCTGGAGACGCTGTGGAAAAAATGGAGGTAGAGTAAATCTTTCTTGATCATTTTCTTTTGCCACTTTTTCCTCCATCAGTGGATCTGTTTCACTACTTTCTTTTGGAACATCCTCAGTAGATGTCTTGACTCCAACATCTTTGTTGATTTCATTGCCTCTTTTCAAAGTGATGGCTTGACATTGCTCCTTCCATCTGTTCGTTGGATTTGTTTTGTGTTGCTAGGAATGGTACCTTGCGGTCTGTAACTCTAAGCATTGGCCAGTTGTCTCATTTGATTCTCCAGTGCCTTCAAAGATTCTACTTGATTTTGAACCACAGCTGTTAAAGCGTCGTATTTGGCTTCTTGCTTTTTCATCTGAGTAAGCATTTCTACTATTCCTGGTTCTTTTTCATACTCATGGCCTTTATTCTGCTTTTGGAATCCTGGTGGTGGATTATTCTTTTGCCCTGAAATATTGCTCCATGCGAAATTAAGATGATTCCTCCAAGCTGGGTTGTAGGTATTGGAATATGGATTGTTTCCCTTTCTGTTGAAGTTGCTGACATAGTTCACACTCTCATCATGTTGGTTGTAAGATTCTGCCTCTGGTGCTCCTCCATATGGTGAACTTGTGGATCCAATATTAACCCGTATGCTAAGAGTTTCCAGACATTTGCATATCTGATCCAACTTGGCATTCACAGCTGTGTTGGTTCCTACTTCATAGATTCCTGCTATTCGATGGATCATGCTCCTCTCTCTTGGCCACAAGGAATTATTGTTGGCCATTTCTTCAATTAAGTCTCAGGCCTGATATTCTCATTTTGCCATTAATGCTCCTCTAGCAGCAGCATCTATTGTGGTTCTCATTAGTCCAGAAAGCACATTGTAGAAGGTTTGGACTTGTAGCCACTTTTCAATCTCATGGTGAGGACATTTTCAGAGCAATTCTTTATATCTTTCCCATGCTTCGCAGAAGGATTCTGAGTCATATTGCACAAAGAATGTGATGTCATTTCTTAACTTTGTTGTTTTGGCTATGGGAGAGAATTTTACAAGGAATTTGGTGGCTAGAGTGTTCCAAGTTGTGATGGAACCTGCTGATAGTGAATGAAGCCAAGCCTTAGCTCTATCTTTCAATGAATATGGGAACACACACAGATGCGTTGCTTCTTCTGTCGTTCAGTTGTAATTCAATATGCCGCAAACTTCCAAGAAGTTGATGATGTGGGCATTTGGATCTTCTGTTGCACTTGCCCCGAACTAAACAGATTATTGTATGATCTGAATACAATACATGTTTTGATGTCACAAGCATTTGCAGGTAAGAGAGGAAATACAATACATGATATGAAGCCGTCAACCATGAAATTGTTCTGTCTCGAATGAGAATTGGGGGTGCTATGTCCAAAGGTTCAGGTTCTTGATTGTTAATGTTGATCAGTGCTTCTTGATTTTCTCGCATTTCCCTTCTCAACTGTCTGATTGTTCTTTCAATTTCTGGGTCAAGCGGATGGATTTCAAAGCTTCTGCTTCTTCTCATGTAGTGTCCGAGAACCTGAAACATATGAAAAAAAAATAATAAGTAAAAATAAATTAGATATAAGTAAAATACCTAACCTCTAAATTAATAATGCAAGAAAATAAATCCCCGACAATGACGCCAAAAACTTGATCGGTGAAATCACTCATGTTACGCAAGCACACGTATTGCTCAAGTAGTATAAAATATACCAATCCCACGAGGACTTAATATCTGAGCTATTAATTTATTGAAGTTAAATTTCTTCAAATATCTAAAAATTGATTGTTGTTTGGATAGTGATTTTAACTAACGACAAGTAATTAAAACAATACAAAAGTAAATTCTAAAAGTAATCAATATTATGAAACTATATAGGGTTGTGAATCCTTCTAATATTTTTTCTATAGTTGAAGTGATTATCTTATGTTTGTGTAATATATCAGTTTATTTACCTGGAACACGAAGATATGCAAAAGACTTTGTCGATGGTCAGATAAAAATACCCAAAGTAACCCAATTAACTATATGTCTAAGTTAATTAAGAAACTCTGAATTCATTAAGATTAAGTTCTAATTTTGGCTATCCACGCCTGACAGGTGTGTGTCTATCCTAGAAGGAAATCTCTAAAGTGAATGTGAGATCCTGAACTATTGAGTCTACGGCTGAAACCTAAAATCCCTTCGTCAAGTTCATTTTAAGTTTACCAAATTAATCTTATTAGTGGCCAATTAACAAGAAGCATTAAGTTTAAGATTCAATAAATAAACCAAAACTTACAAAAGACACAAGACAAATCAACTGATAAAACCATTAATATTGCAATTCATCACAACCCTAGATATTGTATTTAGTTACAACACATACCTAGGACTACTAAGGACATAAATAAATAAAACATCATGTAAAAAGTTGAAAATAAAAAGTAAAAAAAATTACAATAATGAAATAAAATGTAGGGGTTTGGGGATCCACTTTTATTATTTCAAATCTAGAAATATCCATTATCATAATATATAAATTTGCATTATAGTACCAACCGACCATATAGGCGGTATCCTGATTAAGTCAGATTTTAATTAATTCCAACAGATCATAATGGTGGTATCCAATTAAGTCAGGTTAAAATTAATTTAATTAAGTCCAACCGATCATAAATGCGGTATCCAATTAAGTCAGGTTTTCAGATAATTTATATATTATAAGATAAGGGAGATTAATCTAAACTATCATAATAAAAATTTCACCTTTTACCCCAGCAGAAAGAAGTTACCTACTCATGCTTAAATAAAAACGCACACAATTTTATTACTAAAGTAAAAAGAAAATACAAGAAAGCTGAAAATAAACAAACAATATCCTCTCTTCTTAGTATTCTAAGAAATTCCTCAGAAGAAAGTATAAAGAATTCCTCTATTTTAGGCTACTATTTATAGGCTTCAAAACGGGTGCGCGTCACGATACGTGCTACAGTAAATGGCGACTGTCGGCAGACTGAATTATTGTGTCGGCGTCGTGATGTGTTAAGGGTTGGGCCTCGCGACGCGTGCTACAGTGCTGATATCATGATGACATGTGTCGGAAGATGAATTATTAGACGTGGCGTCGCAAAGCGTTGAGGCTTGTGCGTTGCAATTCGTGTACATTAAATTCCAATTTGCCATTTTCCATCCGTTTTTGCCGTTTTAGCCCGATTTGAGTCCAGTGAGTCCTGATATTTTATTTATCTACAAAATAAACATCAAAACATCAAAATATTCATAAAACTTGAGAAACTATACAAAATATTAAGTGAAAGGGGCGGTAAATATTAATATATTTTCCGCTCATCACCTACAATCATGAATTGGGACATAAGTATCGAAAGGTTGAACCACCGATGATATTGAGAACCTATGACATGCTCGTGAAACTAGAGTGATTTCCTATATTGATCTTAGTGGTTTGTTGAGCTAATGGTACTGTTTGCTGGTAATTGTCATATATTGTGTATGAGAAATATTATCTATTCATGCTACCAAATAATTCTAATACATAAGATTTTTTTTTATAGAGGAGAAAGAAAAATTACTTGGAGTTGATGGAACTTGGAGGGGTGACATCTTACATACGAGTATCCGAGACATACGTCGCATGCATGGACATCATAGCCCTACCGCTGTAGTCATATACCCTAAGATCGTGTACTCCGATACCATCTTTGTCATATCCCAATATATCAGGGAGGTGACCGAAAGGAGACGGCATAACCATCCCTTCTGCCTCTGACATGCATATGTAAGACCTATGATAAGCTGTTCAATCTATATCAATACTAATGAATGAACCTGTATTATATAATTCTAACTCAATACATAGACGTGAAACTGTGCATAACTTGCTCATCAACACTACATCATCATATATAATCAATACACTTATACATACATATTAGTACTTATAATTACATTAAGTTTACATGTGCTAAAAAATGTTTGTATCAACACTACTAAATGCGTGGACCCATGATATGCATGACTTGGTGGGGAGTAAGTCTAGGAAGACTCAATGAGTGAATGCTAAAGTAAAAATAGAGAAAGATTAGATACCGTAAAGATCAAATACCATTAGATTTTCTAATTATTTATCATAAACTGTAAACTGAAATTTAAATTCTATAAAATCCTGAAAGTTCGAAATACATATATATGAACATGAAAAATTTATGAGCTTCATAGCCTGGATGTGTGAATCCTACTTAGTGAGACCTAGCACCGCGTAAGAAAAATGAAGATGCATATGAACATGAAAAGCCTATGAGGGTGATCAGTGCCCCATGAGGCAATGTCAGCGACCCCGGGATGCTAAACATAAGGGGACAATAATCTGATGGCGTTTGAAAACATGTATTTCTCAAATTACTTGATATAAATCATGGATATATCCAAGTCACTATGTAAAAGCAATTACAAATCCATGAGAAAGCTATTATTGTAATTTTTATAAGCAACATGCATGTTAGAAAACTTATCAACGATAAGATAATCATTTAGAAAACATGCTTGCAAGGTTATCAAAGTTATGTTCTTGAAATTCAATCTAAACTGTATAATGTTTAAAACTAGAAAATAAGGAAAACAAATTAATCTTGGAAACGGGCTTTCCAAAATAATAAATTGATATTTATAACAAAATCAAACTAATCATAAAGAAGATAAAATGATAGCATAATGACAATCTTGATTCATGCTTTCCAAACTATTCACGGACATATAAAAAGAGAAATAATTTAAGTTATAAAAGAATCTAGTTTTAAGGTATAGAAATCTTTTAAAGGAAAACTAAAAAACATAACATCCACTCACATACTAAAGTGAGGCCTATTGCTCGTGAGGTCGCGCTAAAATTGACAGGAAAATCATGCGTTGAATTGATAAATCATGATTTTAAGTATGATTTGTATTTAAAAAATACTCATGGTTCTAATCATATGCATTAATGTCGTACTAATGCATGTTATCAAGAAAGTTATATTTTATGCTCATTCTAACCATATGTGAGCTAAAACAACAACTAAGTAACTTGTTGTAACGCTTCCTAAAATGGCTAACAAGCGTATTCTCGCAACTAAGCTTATCGGGGAACCCGAATATCATGAAAAACTCAACTTCACAAACATGAAATGACTAATACATGCCATGAACACATATTGATATACACCGCCATAACCCACACATGCCTTTATCATGATTTCACTACACCTCACATCAATTTTATAACTAGCATGAATAAGGCTCTCTCCCAAGCACACGACAACATACACACATAATCAACAACATCAACACTTCCAATATTAACTATATAACATCATCACTACCAAAAAAGCAACTAAATGAATACACTCACAAAAACACACCCCTTATCATTCCAACATTAAGTATTTACTCTATGTTAGAAACTTTACCAACATCACTACCCAATGTGCCAACAAGGCTTCCCTCTACTCATTCCTTCGACCACATTACACAAATACAACACACACATACTTCTCACCATTTCATTAAACACCAAACTCATGCCTATAGCCTCACCAAAATCATAATCCTCAAGGTTCACATTCTTACGAAATTCATCATTAAGCACACCCATTTTTTAGACTTGAGAGTTTCAATCAAATAATGCTCAACCCATTCCATAATTTCATCAAATGCATCAATAATCATCCTATCTTGCCTAATCATGCCAAAAAATCAATTAAAGCTCAAGTTTCTTATGGATTTCGAAAATGGAAAATGAAAATTTCATGCTTGATTTCAAAAATAAGGAGAATAAATAAGTTGGAAACTTACTTAATTTGAGAACTAGCTTGGGAGAGCTCCAATTTCCTTTGTTGATGGCGTGAGAAGGAGAAGAAACTTTTGTGTTATTGATGAAAGAAAAATCGTGAATGGGGATGAGATAGAAGATGAATAGTGGTGGTTTTATAATAAGGGATTTATTTTTGTGAATTAAATGTTATTATTTTTAATTAGCACATGTAAAAAAAATGATTTACAAATTTTTACACTATAGCCGCAAAATATATATTTTTGACCTTGTTCCAGTCAAAATTTGAAAAAATATTCAACATAAAAGTTGTATATTTGTCTAAGATTTCAACGGTACCAATATCACCAAAATCGGACATTGGTAGCTTGAGTTATGGGTAAAATACTAAAGACTATTTGTAATGCGACTAAAAATAATCGTTTACCGGAATTACAAATAATTCTCCAGGTTTTAGAAAAATGATTTTACGGATACAATCACGCTCATACGAGATTTATTATACATAATACATCACTCATGAAGAAAATGGTTGTCGAAATCACGCCGAGGTAACTAAGGTGTTACGGTTTAATAGAGTCTTGTATAATTCTTAATTTCAAGATTCAACTACTTGATTTTAAGATTTGGTTTCTTTGGTTTCAAGATTCAGTTTCTGTGGGTGTTTAAGTTTCAAATCTTTTTCTTTTGTGTTTGTTTCGGTTTCTTGTCTAAATTTTAAGTTCTTAGTTTCGGTCTTACAAAAAAAAGGATAGATTTGGTTTTCTTTTAACATCTTGGATGATTCTTGATTCTACACACCTAATTTCCATGATCTTGTTGATTCTTGCAAAAAATTTTTGTTCTTGCTTGAATTTTGTAATTTACACATAATAACCTTACAAATCAAATCAATTTGAGTGAAGTTGTTCCCTTGTGAATTAAGTTTTCCTTAATGTTTAAGGTAAATGTATTACGCAAGTAGTCTTGTGATATAGGGAAAACAATTGATTCCTTGTTGACTAAAGAGAGAGGGCGGTGAAGTCGATAAGGTTGGTTAGAGTTTGTTTAATTTCTTATGCACTAAGGAAACGAGACTTACTTAGTATGCAAGTTTGGAAGTTGTTAAGTGTCAAATGGAGTATTCACACCCATGGCCGAATTAATTTTTGGTTAGTTCACTTGTTTATCAAGTAAAATAAAAAAAGTAATTTTTTCTTTTGTTCGCTTTAACTATATCCTATATACTTGTGGCCATTTGTTTTGCATAAGAGTTGTTCTTATACATTGAGTTTTTTGTGTTGAGATTCAGGAAAGTGCTAAATGGGATCAAGAAAATCAACAAAATGAGTAAGAACTTACTTGCTTGTACAATAGAGTTACTGTAACACTATTATATGTCATTGCAATCTAACTTTAGTTTTCTTGATTAAGTTACGTCTACTGCTTTTTTGAAATTAAATTCATATGTTTGTGACCTTGTTTACATTGAATTCTTGTAGAACTTGCTTGCTTGAGGACTATATTGGGTCATCTCTTTGGTTAGTCTACAGTTCTCACTAAACTTGAGGTAATTCTTTGAGTGGTAAAAGGTAGAGTGTGTAAGCACAATATTGGGTAATATCTAATTGAGTGTAAACATGATTGGAGTAACAACTTGAGTATAAACATGTGAGACTAATGATGTTTTAATTTTTTGTTCTTTATTTTCTTATTATTTCTTACATATTTGCTAAGATGGCAGAGAAAGAATTAAGTTATGATGTTAAGCTTGACATATTAGATAGGAAGTTTATTGAGATGATGTAACTTAAATTCTACCATGGGGAGATTGGCTAGAGTAGAAAGTATTCAAGCTAGTATGCACAACATATTCCACCGCAACATATGCCTTGTTAGCAAGTGCCACCACAACATGTGGCCACCACGACCTATATTAGCAAGTGCCACCACAACATGTGCCACCACGACCAATACCACCACATCATGTATCATATGATTAACAAAAGGCTAAGAATGTCTTTGATGGTTTTGAGGATGTGAATGATATTGAAGAAGTATAGGCTAAGAGATAAGAGGCACATGAGAAGATATGATATAAGAGATATGAGGTTTTATAGAGGCCATAAAAAGGATGTTAGGAGAAAATATGAGTGCAGACATAAATATGATGATTGGAGAGAACATGGTAGAAGAGATAATATAGATGGAGAGCCGGACATCATAAAAATGAAGATTCATTCATTCTAAAGAATGAATAATCTTGAAGCTCATCTAGAGTGGGAAAAGAAGATCGAGTTTATTTTTGATTGCCACAACTATTTAGAAAAGAAGAAGGTAAAGCTAACACCTATCGAGTTGACAGACAATGCCTTAATTTTATGAGATCAGTTAGTCATTAATTGAAGAAAGAATTATAAGAGGTCAGTCGAGACATAAGCAGAATTGAAAGGTAAAATAGAAAGACATTCATTCCTACCACACTACTATAAGGAGTTATACCAAAAAAAATAGTATCTTTATCAAGGTTCCAACAGTTTAGAAGAATATTACGAAGAGATGAATGTAGCTATGATTAGAGCCAATGTGGTGGAGGATGAAGAGGCTACCATGACACGGTTCTTAAGAGGCTTAAATATAGAGACTACTAATATTGTAGAGTTACAACATTATGTTGAGTTGCAAGAAATGTTATATATGGAAATCAATGTGAAGAAGCAACTAAAGAGGTTTTTGATATCCAGATAAACCACTCTAGTCACTTCTTTACAGTAAGGAAAATGGAACGGTAATGAGAAGAAAGATAAAGCCTACAATAAAGCCTAAAGTCAAATATAGTATTAAGTGATGAATATTAAAAAGTGCATATTTATTATACGATAAGTAAATCATTTTACGCTTATAGTTTCACTAATCCCTTAAATTGCCACATTTTTGAAATAAAATTTTAAGTTATGTTTTGAGAGTTTTTACTGTGTTATTTTTGTTAGGGTTGGTGCTCGGAGTGTCAATCCCGATCATATTTATGTATGATTCATGAATACGAATAATTTTTTTTCAATAATTATTTATTTAATGGCAGCACCTTTTGTCTTTTATATACACTATTCGATCTAATTACGATTAGATATCTAATTATGATTAGATTGAAACTAAATCTAATTTAGTGATACGTGTATATTAGACAAAGACCCTATGATTTACAATGTATTGTGCGGTTACAATGGAGTTTGTAATTGATATTGGGAAGCGTCACTATAAGTTGTATATCCTTAAATAAAATTTCCGGTCAAGATTTACTAACACATGACGGTTAGTAAAATCCTTTGAGACAGTACATGTCGTATATAGTGACTTGGTCTGATGGTGTATCCTAATGAACCATGAGTCTCGGGAGACTCGTATAGATATGTAGGTGTTTATTTGATAAACACTGAACGACTCACTGAAAGATTTCCTAATAGATGGTACACCAACGTCAATAGGAATCTTCTCGAGTTGAGCGAGCATAATGGTCCTTCGACTTGAGATACCACAGTGGTATATGAGTTATCCTCCACACTTTGATGGTAGTCACGTCACCGATCTATTTGGATCAAACCTCCGCCTATTCGTTGGGTGTGGATTGATGCTCATGATATCCAGTGCGTATCAAGATAGAATTCGTCAGTCCTGTGTGCAGGGCATAGGTTTCCTACACGTGTTTGCGATCTAGTAAATCCATGGCTGTGGTATAACTTTGGAAGCGAGTTTCGAGTCTTATTTAGAGATCGTAAATTTGAAAGTCGACTATATTATACCATAAGGATTTGAAGTTCTCATCTATATCCCAGGTATAATATGGATAGCCTGTAATGGAGGGATTATACGTATGCAATGACCTCGACTGCATAGTTTAGCGAGATTATCTGTGGTCGTCATAATTAATGAGTAGGTGAATTATGTACACGAAATTGGATTTCCTGACGGATAAATCTAAACTTGGCGAGTCCCACAATATGAAGTGTACTCGTTGAGCACTTGGGCAACGATTTATGAATAATACAGATTATTCATAATACTTTACAGGATTAAATAAGTTAATTCAAATTGTTTAACGGTTAAACGAAAACACATGCTTTAGGGAATTTTGATCAATTAATAATTAATGTGTATTTGTATTTGATACAAAATTTGATTTGATACATATTAATTAATTGTCAAATAAGACTTTGACTCATGCCATTAATATATGTATTTGTTATTTAATGTAAATACAAATACATATATAATAATAATTAAATTAATTAATTATTTAAATATTTAAATATTAAATATTTGAATAATTAAATGATATTCCTTTTCATAATTGTTATGAAAAATGTTTAATTATTATTGGTAACAAGTGGCATATTCATTTAAGTTTGAAGTTATCAAATTGAATTTGACAACTTAAAAGCTTATTAGATTTTTTTTTTCAAAATCACAAGAATGCCCCTCACCCCTAAATTTCGGCCATGTGTATATTTAAAGAGAAAATTTCTTTTCTCTTTCATTAAGCTTGTCTTGGCCAAGTTTCCACCATTTTCAGAGAGCTTCCAAAATTATTTTTGAGAAAAACTTGAGAAAAAAATGAATAAATCAAGAAGAAAGCTCAAGGAAATTTGAAGATTTTGACGTAATCTTTAATATTCTTAAGCTTAGAAAGTTTGTTTCTTATTTTTGAGTATCTAGAATTATTCTAGGGTTTAATTTCTTTCTTAGATTTTGGGATTTTTTGATTTGGATGATGGATTTGGAGGCTAGATGCATGTATGAAGTTAGATTAGATGATATTACTGTAATATTGATTCAATTTTGTCATTTGATGACCTGTTGCTATTCTAGAGTGTTATGACCACCCTGTAACTCCTAGAATTATTCTTGAGTTCTTCATTTGTGGTGGCTTTGATTGGTGTTAATGTTGATATGATTAATGTTGAGAAAATTGGTTTAAAGCATGAAAAATGATATTTTAAGTTACCAAATCAGATCTGGAAATTCTATGATTTTGGTGATGAAAAGTATGTTGTATGAATGTATTGGATGTGTTTGGGCATTGGAACAATTCTAGGAAATTGTTTCGGAGTTTAAATATGCGAAAACGGTGAAAAATGGCGTACCGGGTGAGTTTCAGGCTTACCGGGTGTCCGATGTCCAAACACTGAATTGGTCACTATTTGGGCAGTCCATGAACTGCCCTGATACATTGGGGCTGACCTAGGTAGCCCTCATGTGCATTGGGTGGTCGGTTTGGTCAAAAACGTTTTCTGACAATTACGGAAAAACATTTTCGTAAAAGTTTTGCGATGTTTCTTAACTATTCATGTAGTTATTTGATATCGAATAAATATATTTAGGTGAAATATGAATGAATTATTCATATTGGATATTGAATAATTCATTCAGTAATTTAAAAAGTTTTAAAATTATGATTTCACTCGAACCGCGAGCTTCCGCACCAAAACCCCAACAAAAATGGTATCAGAGCAGGTCAGATCCTTCATCCATTACATTTTTCATGCTTGATATATGATATATAATCCAATTTTGATGTTTGCACATGCATATAATTTAGATATTTCTTGACTTTTCGGTTGTACCCTAACGGGAAACGTAACAGAGATTTAATGGTTAAGTTAAGTTATGTTTTCTGAGGTAGAATTGAACTGTTTAGAAGTTGATCTAGATTCAACTCTGTATTTGATGTAAATCAAAGCTTTCTTGAGGAATATCCCCGCTTAAATAAGGCAGTAAAGTGACATGTATTTGATGTATGTTTCTTGGTCCGTCTTGTCAATACGATTTATGGGTATCTTTATATAGCTGCATCTAAGAAAGTGCAAAAGCAGTGATGGTGTAGTTGATAGAAATTTATCGATGCCGGATGTATATTTGATACTAGATGAATTCAAATGAAAGTGGAAATTCTGAACGTGCCAAAGCTGTCAGGACTACATCGGTAGCTTGAGTTTGTCATTGGCAAATGAAGCCTTGATACGCCTCCTTGTGAATATGCCAAAGCTGTCATAACGATAAATGGTCAGGACCAAAATCAGGAGTCACAGTGAGCGTTATTGACAATGATTTGTCTACCTAATGAATATATATAAGCGAGATCGTGCCAAAGCTGTGAGTCAAAATATATTCATGCATTCCACTTCTCACTATGGAATTCGATTTAATTATTGAATTTCTGTTTTCCATTGGGGATTACGATATTACGTAAAATAGTGGGAGACACTGCTGGGTTAAAATTCCATAACTAAAGCAATGTGTAATATTATAGAAATTGCCGCTTGTGTGTTTTCCTTATTCTATATTGTTGATAGAATTTAAACTTCTTTTCCATTGTATGCATATTATTTGAATATGTTTTCTGACTTCACTTATGGTTGAGTTTTTCTAGAATAGGTTTTAGAATGTTAGTAGACTTGGATATTATTAGATTAGTCAAAACCATCGGGAACTGTTGTTCCGATTTTCTTGAAAATCAAGATGGTTAGTGACTTAGTTACTAAGTCACATTAGGTAATCTAAATAGATATATGTTTTAGGATATAATAGTCTAGAGAGAATAGTTTCTTTTGCAGTAAGAATTGACATGAATTAGTTCATGTCTCGAGATTCTTGACTGGTAGTAAGAAAACCCCATTAGGTATTTGTTTATCTGATAATGACGTTTCTTGGCTTTAATGACCTTTAGAGGTAATGTGTCTGACACAGTTTGCTAATCAATTATTTACAATTTTTGTGAATAGTTGAAGGCAAATTATAAAGCTAAAGAAAGGAGAATTGTATAGTTGTGTGCAGAGAATATTGAACCTCACAATACGAAAACTATAGGTATTGGATACCATATCTTCCGTCTAGTTATTTAAAATATTGTTTAATGATTGTTTTGATATTTGATATCAGAACTTGCGACTATTGGATAATTACTTGTTTTTTATAAACAGTTATTTCATATTTTAATATGACTAGTAGTGTCATTGATGAAAAGATAAACATTAAGAAAAATATTCGATTAACTAAATAATTTAGAACAGTGCTTTATGAGATTTTATCACATAAACATTAAATGCTTATTCCGTATGGTAAAGGATGGTTTGATACGAGATCACACCATATATCCTTATCCATTTAATGAATATTATATTTAGGATGTGATTAAATCTCATTTAACCAATGATCGTCTTTGGACCACATATTTATTAAACTAATACATTGGATATATGTAGTTTAATGAATTAGAAATTGCCTTGGATAGTTTTCTTTACTTCGTAACTTAGTTAAAAAGTTGCATGACTTAGTTGCATGTTTATAAAAGAATATATATTGAACGTCTTGAATGGTTCGAAAACTTTCAATATGTTTCTGATGAAACGCGGATAGGATATTTTGAATGGTTCAAAGATAATCTATTTGAAGTGTTGAAAACTATAATTTTAAAATTCATCGTGAGTCTTTGAATTGTTCAAGGATGTTTGATATGATCAAATATATGAATTTATGGCAATTAGTTCTAAATTTATTTAATGAATATGATTCTTACTCAATATTATTCTTCTACGATTCCATCGTGATGGAATTGGTCAGTGGGAGAAATCGAATCTTTTATGATTTGATTGGTTTGATATTAAGTGTTACCGAATTAGTTTTCAATACTCTTGGGGATATGCTCTAGTAAAACTAATTCATCTTTTTTGATTAATGTTCCATTAGTTTCTACAGTTATGTATATGATTTGTATAAGTAGAAAATTTGAATCTTGAAAAGTTTGAGATTTGAATCTTTCTTTTATATAATGGTTATATAATTGAAAATTAATTACGCATTCGAGGTACAAGCAAAAGTTTATCATTTATTCTATTTAATAGAATATTGTATTCTATTTGATAGAATATCTTTTCTACGATCCCGAGTAATAAAATTATTTTATTACTTGGTGTGTAATATCAGATGTTGACAATTGTAGAAAAGACTTGACTTAACGAAGTCCGTTGTGAGAATGATGAACCATAAATGGAACTACATAATTAATAAGATGAAATGACCCTTAGAAAGCTTTCATATAAGTCCAATAGGATGTTAGAATCATTAGCGCAGTATTTGATACTTAATGGTTCTGTTGTTTTCTTATCGAAGAAAATTATCATATAACTTATAGTGGAAGCGATAATTGATATCGGTTTCAGAAGTTAGCATTAAACCATAGATCTAAAATTATTCATAGCTTACTACGATCAAGTTCGGAACTTGATTGAGCTTTCGTTATGAATCGTTCATAAAATGTGCAAATTATTTGCGCAGAAAAAGTAGAGTGAGCTTGATAAAGGTTTGACCTTTATAGTATAATTGTGAGAAAAGGTAAACTCAGTTATCTATTGTAGATTATGAGAAAAACTTGTCTCTAGTCGCACTAATTGAACAATTAAAGATCTGTTGGTTAATGTTGATTTTAAATATGTATTTAAAATGACGTTCCTGAATGGTTTCTTTGAATAAGAGATCCATTGTGGTTTCTTTGTTTGAAGAGTTCATTCTAGAATGGCCCTGGAGTTTGTATTCTGCTAAGATCGCGGTTTGGTATAATGCTTATAGAGCCTATTGTAGACTCAGGTAAGCTTTCCAGAAATCTATGTTCTCTAATTTTGATACAGTCAGATTGTTTGATTTTATCAAAACGTAGAGATTACATATTTGATAGTAAGGTCAGTGGGAGCGTACAAATTTCTTTCTAGTGTTATATATTCTAACGACATTATCATTATTAATGTAATAATGAGATGTTTATAAGGTAAAAGTTTACCTAAGTCTTATTTTCTCCGTGATAGCAGTGGGAGTAGTCCCTGTTATATTCGATATAAAGTTTTATATATGATATAAAACAAGAGACTTGTGAGATACTCCCATTATTCGTGCATTAGTTATGATTTGATAAAGGACACATCAAGACTCTACGTGACATTTAGTATAATGTTTGACAATTAGTTAGTCTCTTGAATATAGTATTAATCTTTCGCAAAAGATGATTCCTTAGTCGAAAGAGAAATTGATTAGAATGTCTAATCAATCTTATGCATTATAGGATGATGGCATAATGAATACTATATTATGTACGATTAAAGATATCAATTTAATTATAACTGTTACGAGTTATTTTGATATGTTGTAGACCATATGATGTGTCTTGAAACATGTTTTTTGTTTTCTTTTAGATATTAAGAACAAGTTTCTTATTCATGGAGAATATAATCTGCAACCATTAGGGTTAGATTAGCTTTGAGTCTAATTATGACGTTAGATGGTCCACGTCATATAAAGTCAGAAAAGATGCAGTAGGATTGTCACCGTTGATTCTAATGTATCAGTAGAATTAGTTGTAACTTATGAAGTATTGACTTAAGAAGTTGCAGAGTGATCACATAGACTAGAATTTTTGGTATTAGTATTGTGTTTGCGGTTGTCAACATAGTATTTTGGATTTGATCTCTAAATACATAGACAACTTAATAACTATAGCACAATATTGATATCGCATCTGAGTCATATTGATGTAGAATTTGGGTTCTACAAAATAAAAATGATGATGGTTAAGGGTGTTGGGTTTTCTAGGTCAAACCAATATCAAATTAAGCAATGAAATGTGCGAATACAACAAAGTAAAGTAGCGGAAATACTCACTTTGATCGGCTTTTAGATGCGATGAACACAAAAAAAATTTCTTCTTGAGTTTCGGCCAAGCCCTCCATATGTGGATCTTCAAGCTCCAATCTTTGAGTGTTGATTTCATGCTCATGAATAGGTTTCCCTATCACCTTTGTAAGACTCTATAGATGTGCTAGCACCTTGAAAATTTGTAACAAACTTTCACCTTCATCCTTGTATTGCTCACGGCAATGGAAGACAAAAAGAAGGAAAATGGCGTGAGAGATAGGAGAGGAAAAAGAGAAGAAAAGTTGTGTTTGACTTGTGTTATTTGATTTCAAAAACCAAATTCAAGATATACCAAACATTTGGTAATAAACTTCAATCATTACCAACTTGGAGTGTAAAACAAGTTTCCATCATTTCCTACACCAACTTTCATCACCATAAAGGTGAATGAATGACTAGTGATGTGACTTGATGTGACTTATGGGCCCCATTTGAATTCAAAATCCGAGTGGGCCCGCAAACACTCCCGGGCTCGGGTTCGCTAATTCCGAATTAACGAATTGTCCATTGCGACGTAATTAAATCAAATTTAATTAAATAATTATGCATAGCAAAATTACTATTCACGTCGCTAGCGAATTAATTCTAAATTAACCCGTTCGCCCGAATTAAAATCTAATTTTAATTCCCCGTCGAAATCTAATTTCGTTTAATATATCAAATATATTATTTTATCGATTAATTCCAAATTAATCGTTCTCTCTCTTTAAATAGAATTTTATCCCAGATAAAATATCTCCGTAATTAATCATAGATTAATTTTCTCTCTCTACTAATTAATCCCAGATTAATTATATTCGAGTCATACGTCATCGGTGAATCTTTGGGAAGCGACCCAAGAGATCCATGGATATGTTGGCAGTAAATCCGGTTGTCGGACTATCCGAACACGTACATACCTCGTACTATATTTTTACCGATTTACGAGACATGGTTGGCTTCTAGCAAAGCACCGTGCCTACCCAATTCTCCAGAAATATTCTTAAAGGAATATGTAATATATATCAGGCATAGTATACGTAGTATTGCGTATTACTATCCAGTATCAAATGTCATATGCTAGGCCTGATGACTGCAGTACATAAGAGTACTAGTTTCGTATCCTACGTGATCATCATCTCCATATGACTGAAGTGATACTTTCATCTTGACATCACACCCAATACACTACGATTCTCAATATACCCAGAAGAGGCGTACACAGAACCTGTTAAAGCCCTGGATGACCAAAACTAAAGTATATTGATTGTCGCAAGTATTAACGATGCAAGTCTCAGGTTAAGACCAAATACACCTATCCTGATTCGGACTTCCATAGACACATAGTCATACTACCAATGAAATTCCGAGGGGTCTATCCAGAGCGAAGCTGTTTCCATACCATCGGTAAACACAACCTCCTATTACACTTGCATGAGTATCCAATACCCAAATATATGAGAACTATGTCGTTATGCTCCCATAACACGCACAAGTGCAATACTAGTCTATTCCGCATTATCGATGTCCAATCTCGATAATACTACGACTAGGGATATTTTAATGATTAAACCTTAGTGGATTAATACTGTCTCATATCTTATTAATCCGGAATTAATCATATGGACTTTTATCATTTATATATCCCGGTAATCCAATTACAAATGATAAAAGAGCAATTTCCTTTGTCACATTGTTAATTTGTACAACAACACCATGTTTTGTACAAATAGTGATGCTATGGGTCATAATTGTCCAACAAAGGGAAATGATTGGGTTTGTTGGACAAACTCAATTTGTTATAGCGGACCTACTTCTTGTTGCCTACCTCTTGAGTGCTAGGTGATCTCTTGAGGGCCATGAGTATGTGATACACATTGAGATGTGTATATGATACCGTGGATTAACACTAGAGCAAGTGGGAGAAATTGTTAGGGTTGGTGTTCGCAGTTCCAATTCAGATCGTATTCATGTCTGATTCATGAATAGGAACAATTACTTTTTTCCATAATATTACTTATTTAATGGTAGCACTGTTGGGGTTGGTGCTCAGAGCGCCAATTCCTGGTTGTATTTCTGTTGAATACTTCTGTAAAACATTATTATTATGAATAATATATGCAGTTTCTAAAATATAATCTATCTTTCTATATGGTAAAGACGTAATGACCCTAGAATGATTAGTCATGATACAGTTGCAAAAGCGTCGCAACGGACATTGAGAAGTATCATGACGTTGTCATTCTCAGACAGTTCCTGGTCAAGGTTTACACTACTTGGTCAGTATAGTAAACCCGTTGAGACCGGTACATGTCGTATACTGGAATATATGATTCCAATGGTTTCTTAATGAACCATTAGTCTTGGAGACTAGTATAGATGTGTAGGTGTTTATAGCGGATAAACACTGAACGACTCACCGAAGATTCTTAATGGATGGTACACCAGTTTCAATAAGAATCTTCTTGGGTTGAGTAGCACTTGTGATTCTTAGACTTGAGATGCCATTGTGGGCACATGAGACATCTTCTACACTTAGACGGCAGTCACGTCACCGATCTATTTAGATCAGACCTCCGCCTGTTCGTTGGGTGTAGACAGATCCTCAGGGTTTCCTATGTGTATCAAGATAGGATCCGCCAGTTCTGTGTATCAGAGCATAGGTAGTCCATATGATTAGCAATCAGATAAAAACCATGGGCCCGTGGTAAAGTTTAGAAGCTAGTTCTAAACATTCTTTTAGAGATTGCTAATAGAATAGTCGACTGAATAATCCCGATAGAGATTTGACGTTTACATCAATATATCTGGGATTTATCCGGATACCTGTGACAGAGGAATTATACATTTGCCATGACCTCGACCTGTATGGTTCAGCGAGATTATCTGTGATCGTCATAATCTACAGGTAGATAGATTATGGACACGAAATTAGATTTTGTGACGGATATACCTGAATCTAGAGAGTCTCAATAATGAAACATACTCGTAGAGCACTAGAGCAACATTAATAAATAATATTGATTATTTATAAAGTCGTTTAAAGATAAACGCAAGATACGTGCTAAAGGGACTAGATAGTCATTGCCTAATTATTGTGTATTTACATTTAATACTTGATTATTTTAAATACACATTAATTAATAGTCAAAATGAGTTATTTGACTTATATCCTAAATGAATATATGTTTTTAATATTTAATGTAAATATTATACATATATTTAATATATTTGTATTTGATTAATTAATTAATTATTTAATTGTTAAATGATTAAATAATTAAAATATAAATATCTTACATTAGGATATATTAAGTAAATGATGTTAGTTGCCTTTGTTGACTTAAATAAATATCTAATAAAGTTGTATTAAGATATTTATGCAAGTTGATAACATGTTTTTGAAATGAAATTGAAATGAAAATAATTGGTAAATGCTTGTGATTTTCGGCCAAGGGCAAATTATTACAAGTATATATTGTTTTCATTTCATCTTCATTTGTTAACCTAATACACTTTACAAGAAACTCCATTAAAGAAAACAAAGAAAGCAAGTGAGGAAGAAAGAAGAAACCAAAAGAAAAGCTTGGATTTTGTAAGTTTTTCAAACTTACTATTAGAAAGGAAATTGTTCCTTAGGATCTAGGCAACATCTTGTGATGTTCTTAAGTTATTATTTTCTTCATTTCTTGTGTTTTTTATGATGGAAATTTTGTAGAAAGTGTTGAGCATGTATGATGAAGGAAGGTTGTGACTATTGTAGTTGTAAGCTTTCTTTTAAGGTTTTGGAAACCATGTTGCTAATCTAGAGTTATTGACCCACTCTTAAATGACCTAGATTTGATCTTGAGTTGTTTCATTGTGTTGAGACTTGGATTGGATGGAAGAATGATGATTGAAGTAATTGATTTAATGTATTTGGTCTAATTTGTCCAATTTGTGGAAATTGAAAAATTAGGGTTCATGACCAATTCCAAATTTGGGGCTTTTCATATATGTTGTGTATTTGTGTGTGTATATTATGCATATAAAGTTTCATGTATTGGATTACATCTTGATGTGTTTTGATGCATGAAATGACAAAGTGCTCCAATTGGAACCTTAGTGAGGGTCTCGGCCTTGATGTGAGAATTTGGGGATTTTGGTTGCTTTTGGTGTTTTGATGTTTTGAACATCATAAGTTCATCTTAGAAATGATTTAGAATCATTCAAAATTGATTAGATCAATTTCGGACTAAAATGGACAAAATACCAAAGCAAGGGTAATTTGGTAAATTCACTTAAATATGATTTATTGAATTTTATTTTCATAATTTGATTATTGGAATGTTAAATAAATATGTTTATTTAATTAATCCGAGAAAAATTTTTGAAATCTAAAAATCGGATTTTCAACCGCTTCCGCTTCCGCTGCGTTACCGGATTAACCCCCTAAAAAACCCCTACAAAATGGTATCAGAGCGAGTTTGATTCTAGGCCACCTAATATGATTAGCCTTCATTGAATCAATGTTAATCATGTTTTCTTGAATTTATGCATGCTTATTAGGATCTAAATTGGTTAGATTTAGGGTAATGACACTTAGCGGAAAATCCCTAATTAATAAGGTTTGAATGTAATTATGTATTTGATGCATAATATATGGTCCGTCTTGTCAATACGGTATATGAATACTTCTTTGTGACTACATCCGAGACCGTGCCTCTGCTGTGAGGGTGTAGCCGATAAATATTTATTTATACCGGATGTATATCAGATACTAGGTAAATTCAAGTAAAAGCGCAATTCTGAACGTGCCCTAGCTGTCAGAATTACGTAAGTAACTTGAATTTATCATTGACGAGTTTAACCTTGGTACGTCTCCTTGTGGGCCTGCCTTCGCATTGATAACGAGAAACGGCCAGGACCGGATACTTAGGAGTCACTATTGAGTGATTGACAAATGAGTTGTCTACCTGATGAATATACGTAGGCGAGACCGTGCCTCTGCTGTGAGCCGAAATATATTCACGGGATCCACTTTTCACTATTAGTATTTAATTTAATTATTAAATATTTGTATTCTGTTTTGGGATTACAGTATTGCATGATTTAGTGGGAGGGGCATATTAGATTAAAAATCCATGATCTAGTTTATGCTTTTGATATTATATGAAACTGCTTTATTTCTGCTAACCGTTTTTCGTGATCTATATGATAGATTGGCGATGGCGGCACAATCCACAAATCAGTTTGCGCGTATGCTTGATGCGAACAAACTGAAAGGCGCTAAGAACTTTGCAGACTGGGAATTGGATTTGAGGATTGTCCTCGATTCCGAAAAGCTGGGTTATGTTCTTAAGGGTCCGTTGCCCCTTGCAGTGGGTGCGGTGCTTCGGAGGAGGAACGCCAAGTTTTTGAAACTTGGAAGGATGATGATTTAAGGGTTAAATCATACATCCTTAGTTCACTGTCTCCGAAACTCAAGCAACAGTACTATGGTATGCTAGATTCCTATAGTATGATGACGTGATTGAGACAATCGTTTGAGAACCAAGAACAAGTGATTGTTCACAAAGTCGCCATGGAACTGTTCCATGCGCGTCTGGATGAGGGGCAGAGTGTTAGCCCACATGTTCTTCAGATGATCGATTTGATCGATCAATTGAGGCAACATAATCTCATCTTGAATGACATTCTCGGTAGGAGTGTCATTCTTGGTTCACTACCAGCTTCATTTCGCCAGTTCGTGATGTACTTCAACATGCACAGGACTGTCTGTACCTACCAGGAGCTACATAGGATGTTGCTCACGGCAGAAGAGGACCTTAAGAAGGGAGTACCGACTCGCCCTCCTAGAACTACTTCTCTTTCGGCTTCTTCCCAAGGATTGTCCAAGGGAAAGAACAAGAAAGGCAAGAAGAAGAAGAAGGCTTTTGGTCCTCAACAACAGGGGAAGATTGCAAAGCCCAAAAGGGCTTCTGAAGACAAATGCCACCACTGCGGCAAAGTCGGGCACTGGAAAAGGAACTGTCCTGATTACATTGCCCAACTGAGGAGAGACAGAGCTTCTACATCAGGTACTTTTATTTTTCCAGTTATTGATTTATCTTTGGCTTGTGAAGCCGTTACATCCAGCTGGATTTTAGATTCTGCTTGTCCCATTCACATTTGCAATTCGTTGCAGGTGCTGAAGGAAAGTAGGAAACTAAAGCCTGGAGAGATGCAGTTGCGATTCGGGAGTGGAGACTCTTTGGATGCAGTTGCAGTGGGAGTATGCGAGATCTCATTGCCGAATGGGACACTTTTGTTATATGACTGTCATTTTATACCAGGATGTGTCGCAAATATTATATCACTTTTTGTATTGGATACAGAAGGCTTTTGTATTAATATTAAGAATAGTTCTTTGTATTTATATGATAAAAATAATATTCAGATCCATTGTTGTCCAAACCAGCATGGTCATTATACATTGCAAACTTCAAAAGATATATTAAATACTGGAGTTAATAAACGTAGTTTACCTGTAATTAATAATACTGAACTTTGGCATATGAGACTTGGTCACATTGGCGTTAAACGCCTTACCCAATTGGTTAGGAATGGTTTGATATCAGATCTTACCATTGAATGTTATCCAACTTGTGAATCCTGTATTCAGGGTAAGATGACCAAAGCCCCATTTTCTGGTGTTGGACACCGCGCCACTAACTTACTAGAACTCGTACATTCGGATGTATGTGGTCCACTAAGTCAAACTGATCACAGTGGTTATTCGTACTTCGTTACCTTTACCGATGATTTTTCATGGTACGGTTATGTGTATTTGATGCGACAAATCGGAAACCTTTGAAAAGTTCAAAGAGTTTCGAAATGAAGTAGAGAAAAACAAACTGGTAAATAATTAAATGCCTTCGATCAGATCGAGGCGGCAAATATATGAGTGGTGAGTTCATGGATTATATGAAGGAGAATGAGATTCTCGCTCAATATACTCCTCAGGTACACCACAACACAATGGTGTATCTGAAAGGAGAAATCAGACTTTATTGGTCGATGTTGAGTTTCACAGATTTGCCCTATTATTTATGGGGTTACTCTCTCTTAACAGCCGCACATCTTTTGAATAAGATTCCTTCAAAAGCTGTTCCTACGACTCCGTATCAGATATGGTTCGGTAGGAGACCAAATCTTAATTATATTAAGGTTTGGGTTGTCCTGCCTATGTCAGGGTGACTCAGCAAGATAAGCTTTCGCCTCGAGGGCAAAAGTTTAGGTTTGTTGGATATCCTTCGAATACGAGGGATATCTGTTCTATGATACCGAGCATCGAAATGTGTTCGTAGCTCGCTTCGCAAAATTTCTAGAAGTAGAATTTTTGTCAGAAGGTGGTAATCATAGACAGGTTGAGCTTGATGAAGTCCAACCTGAAAACAACGAACCAACGAAGGAACCTGAAGTTCAAGTAGATGAAGGACCTTCAACACACACACTCCGTAGGTCGAAAAGGGTATCTAGACCTCCTGAACGCTTGTATTTGATACAGAAAAGAGTCTGGATGTTCTCTTAGTTGAAGAGACAGATCCTTTCACCTATAGAGAATCGATGTTGGACATCGACTCCGTGAAATGGCAAAGTGCCATGAAATCCGAGATAGACTCAATGCATGAAAATCAAGTTGGGACTTGATTTCGCTTCCCGAAGGAATTGTTCCTATCGGTTGTAAATGGGTTTACAAGAGGAAGCGCGGGCCTGACGGTAAGGTTGAAACTTACAAGGCCCGACTGGTAGCAAAAGGTTACACGCAGCGACCTGGCGTCGACTACGATGAAACTTTTTCACCGGTAGCAATGCTTAAGTCTATCCGGATTTTGCTTTCTATAGCTGCGTATCATGACTACGAGATTTGGCAAATGGATGTCAAAACGGCTTTTCTAAATGGATTTCTTGATGAAGAAATCTATATGGAACAGCCGGAAGGTTTCGCATCCAGCGAAACCTCGGGTATGGTATGTAAGCTTAAGAAGTCCATTTATGGACTTAAACAAGCTTCACGAAGTTGGAATCTTCGATTCGATGAGATTATTAGATCGTCTGGTTTTCTCAAGAATTCGGAAGAATCCTGTGTGTATCAGAAGCCAGTGGGAGCATGGTCGTATTTTTAGTCCTATATGTTGATGACATCCTAATCATTGGGAATGATTTAGGTATGTTACAAAGCGTGAAAGCGTACCTCTGTAAGAATTTCTCCATGAAGGACCTGGGAGAAGCTTCCTATGTTTTAGGGATAAAACTCTATAGAGATAGACAAATGAGGCTGATTGGGTTATCCCAATCAACGTACATAGATAAGATCTTGGAACGGTATAGTTTTGGTAACTGTAAGACAGCAAACATACCGTTCAGACATGGGATACATCTTTCTAAGAAGATGTGTCCACAAACAGAAGATGAGAAGGTTAGAATGTCTAACCAACCTTATGCTTCGTGTTTGGGTAGCATAATGTATGCCATGTTATGTACGAGGCCTGATATCAGTTTCGCTGTTAGCGTAACTAGCAGATATCAGTCCAATCCAGGTAATGACCATTGGATGGCCATTAAACATATCCTAAAGTATCTTAAAGGTACCAAGGATAAGTTGATTATATTATGGAGGAAACGAACTGCAGGTTAATGGGTATACAGACTCCGATTTCAATCGGATCCCGATGATAGAAAGTCTACATCTGGATTTGTCTTTACCCTTAACGGAGGTGCAGTTTGTTGGAAGAGTTCCAAACAGGGATCGACAGCTGATTCCACCCCTGAGGCGGAATATATTGCAGCTTCTGAAGTTGCAAAAGAGGCTGTGTGGATAAAGAACTTTATCACAGAATTGGGAGTTGTCCCAAGTATCGAGAATGCGATTCCGTTATACTGTGATAATACTGGAGCCATTGTGCAAGCAAAGGAACCGAGGGCGCATCAGAAGTCGAAGCATGTGGAACGCAAGTACCACATCATTCGAGAGATCGTGTCGCGAGGGGATATTGTCGTGTGCAAGGTACCGAGTGAAGATAATGTAGCAGACCCGCTGACGAAGGCCATACCTCCGAAGCTGTTTGATAAACACGTGGAGTCGATGGGTATTAGATACAATCGATATTGGCACTAGAGCAAGTGGGACAGATTTTTGTTGGGTTGGTGCTCAGAGCGCCAATTCCCGGTTGTATTTCTGTTGAATACTTCTGTAAAACATTATTATTATGAAAATATATGCAGTTTCTATAATATAATCTATCTTTCTATATGGTAAAGACGTTATGACCCTAGAATGATTAGTCATGATACAGTTGCAAAAGCGTCCCAATAGACATTGAGAAGTATCATGACGTTGTCATTCTCAGACAGTTCCTGGTCAAGGTTTACACTACTTGGTCAGTATAGTAAACCCGTTGAGACCGGTACATGTCGTATACTGGAAATAATGATTCCAATGGTTTCTCAATGAACCATTAGTCTTGGAGACTAGTATAGACGTGTAGGTGTTTATAGCGGATAAACACTGAACGACTCACCGAAGATTCTTAATGGATGGTACACCAGCATCAATAAGAATCTTCTTGGGTTGAGTAGCACTTGTGATTCTTAGACTTGAGATGCCATTGTGGGCACATGAGACATCTTCTACACTTAGACGGCAGTCACGTCACCGATCTATTTAGATCAGACCTCCGCCTGTTCGTTGGGTGTAGACAGGTCCTCAGGGTGTCCTATGTGTATCAAGATAGGATCCGTCAGTTCTGTGTATCAGAGCATAGGTAGTCCATATGATTAGCAATCAGATAAAAATCATGGGCCCGTGGTAAAGTTTAGAAGCTAGTTCTAAACATTCTTTTAGAGATTGCTAATAGAATAGTCGACTGGATAATCCCGATAGAGATTTGACGTTTACATCTATATCTTTGGGATTTATCCGGATACCTGTGACGGAGGAATTATACATTTTCCATGACCTCGACCTGTATGGTTCAGCGAGATTATCCGTGATCGTCATAATCTACGGGTGGATAGATTATGGACACGAAATTAGATTTTGTGACGGATATTGTAGGATACAGAAATTGGGCGACGCATGCCGTTCCGGGCTCGCGGCCCGGTTGGGAGTACGGAGTAGCCCGCGGGGGAACTAAACCGGAGAAATAAAATGGAGTCGCCACCCGGTGTGAACCGGGAAAATGATTTAAGGCCGCACTCACCCCTCGCAAGGGAAGACCTCAAACCGTTGGGTTCGGAATGGTCCCTTACTTATGTCAATTGTAATAAATGGATTTGTGTAATATTAACCAAGTCTACTCAACATACATATTGGCCAAAAGTAACCTAAATTCCTATAGGACCTTAAATCTAAGCTTGCATGCTTCGAAAGTAAAATCTCATAACATAAAATAAACATGTGGCCAAGAAATTCGGGCATTATCAATGTAGGACCTCGCATGCCCGGTTGGACGTATTCCACATCAACCGAGTACTCCGTGTCCGGAACAACAAAATAAAATATAACAAAGGGTGCCCTCAGGTCTTACCTTTTTAGTCGCTTTCCGGGAGTGCGTTTCACGGTGCCGGAAGGGTTATCATTCCACTGTTCTCACTGATCCGCTATTTCTGCTGTTTTGTCCGGGTTTACTGTTTCCACTTTTTCACTATTTCACTATTTTCGTTGTTTTGTCCGTTTTCGACGGGTCCGCTGTTTTCTCTGTTTTAACTGAAATTTTCAGGCTCTCTCTTGGGTTATTTTTGGGGTTGTTTTGGCTACTGTTTGAGGGTTATTTCACGGCAATGTGCAGGGGGTGAAATGGCGTGTTTCGGGTGCTTATTTTGCTGTGTTTTGAAGTGCAGTTCAAGGCAGTTTGAAGGTGTTGCTGTGCCGTGAATGAGCTGCTGTGAAGGACTGTTGCGTGCGTGAGTTTGAAGGGAAGTAGAGGGTTATTGAATGATGATGTGCCGTGTACTGGTCAGAGGAGAGTGGGAGGCAAGGGCAGTGGCGTAAGAGGAGAGGAGCTTTCTCGGTGAAGGGCTGTTGTTGGGGACTTGTAGGGATTTGCTGGTAGTTATGGCGTGAAATGGGGCTGGATGCAGTGAGTTAGGCGTGATGGGGTTTCGGCAGTGGCCAAGTGCAGTGGATGAAGGTGAGGCCGAGAGGATGAGTAAGGGTGAGCTCGGCAGTGGAGTGAGGGGCGTCTCGGCAGTGTGCATGTGAATGTCATGGTCCATGGGGCATGATGGCTTGATGCGTGGGAGCTAAGGGTTGCTGCAGTGGAGCCGAGAGATGTGTTATTTTGGTGATGAAGGATGAAACCGTGGAGTGCAGTGGCGTCCAAAGGGGTGTTGGGGCGTGAGGTTCAGGCCATGAAGATCATGTCCTAGAGTTCTTGATGATGATGAAGTGCCGCTAAGGTTGGTTCATGGTGCCTTGGTGATGATCAAGGATTGTTGTGCAGTGATCAAAGTCTTCAGGTTCACGGCAGTGAAGGGTTTTTCCAGTGGTGAAGATCATGGATTGAGGGTTGCTTCATGAAGATCAATGGCCGAATCATGGAGGTGAATTGTTGATTCCAGTGAGTAGGAGTTGTGCCGTGGAGATTAGATGCAGTGGGCTGTCAATGGAGGTGAATCATGGCGTTGGTTCAAGAGTTGATAATGAAGATCAAGTGCCGAGAAGGGTGGTCCAGGTGCCGAGAATCAGGGCTGTGTCCCTGGGAGATGCCGAGAGCTGCTGAAGGTTAGGGGCTGTTAGGTTTGCAGTGGAGAGGCTGTGATGGTTGATGCTTCACGGCGTGGTGAGTATTAGCGTGAGAAGGGCCAGGTTTGTTGAATGAAGCAATGTGGGGCAAGGCGTGAGTGATCTTGTGGGCTGGCGATGCTTGTGAGTGTTGCAGTTTTGGCGTGAAAATCAAATAGTTCCCGAGTGATGGTCGTGTGTGGGTTTGGTAAAGGGGCAAAGGCTTTGTGAGAGAGGCCGTCTAGGAAGGGTCTCCGCCCTTAGGGTTAATGCATGAGGGGTAGGTTAAGCGGGGAGTGATGCTGGGTGAAGGGCGTTGATGCATGTACCGTTGATGGAGGCACCAATTTGGAGGAGAAGATGATGGCTTGATCAAAGGAAATTCGGTGGTGATTGATGCTCTTCACGTGGGAGGCTTGACAAAAATGGAGGGTGATGAGAGGAATCTTGGTTTGACAAATGGAGAAGGGGTTGTTGAAATGTTGGAAGAAGACAAGTGGGGGAAAGGTGTGAGTTTGGAGATCACATGGGATTTGTTGACAATTGAGGAAGGCTTCACGTGGGTGGCCAAGAAAAGGAGGTGGAAGGGGTTTGGCTTATTAGAGAGATAAATAAACAAAAAGAAAGAAAGGTGGCATGAAGTTTGTGTGAAAGAGACAAGGATTGCATGTGATGCTTTGAAAATGGAAGAGGAAATTATTTGTTTTGGGTTAGTGGGTTTTGTTGATGTTAAAATTGTTATTTAATTGGTTTGTATTTTTTAATGGTTTAATTTAGTCAAATTTATTTAATTGGTTGGTGAATTTTATTTTTGCATGGAAGTTGAAGGGTCACAAGCATGGAAAGTTAGAGAGAGAGAAGGTGTGAGAAAGAGCGAGGATAAGGTTCCGAGCGAAGGATAATTTTGAAACGAAAATACGGCGAATAAACCCGAAGCAAAACGAGCGAATTAAATCAATCACAACGCCAATTCCTGACTTTTCCTTTCCGACGACCGTTTTCCGCGACTTCCCGCGACTTAAAAGGTGGTGCCTCCGTACGAGGCTCATCATCGGGTTGGTATGCAAAAATGCAATGCCTACAGATATACATGAATCTAGAGAGTCTCAATAATGAAACATTAGAGCACTATAGCAACATTAATAAATAATATTGATTATTTATAAAGTCGTTTAAAGATTAAACGCAAGATACGTGCTAAAGGGACTAGATAGTCATTTGCCTAATTATTGTGTATTTACATTTAATACTTGATTAATTTAAATACACATTAATTAATAGTCAAAATGAGTTATTTGACTTATATCCTAAATGAATATATGTTTTTAATATTTAATGTAAATATTATACATATATTTAATATATTTGTATTTGATTAATTAATTAATTATTTAATTGTTAAATGATTAAACTAATTAAAATATAAATATCTTACATTAGGATATATTAAGTAAATGATGTTAGTTGCCTTTGTTGACTTAAATAAATATCTAATAAAGTTGTATTAAGATATTTATGCAAGTTGATAACATGTTTTTTGAAATGAAATTGAAATGAAAATAATTTGGTAAATGCTTGTGATTTTCGGCCAAGGGCAAATTATTACAAGTATATATTGTTTTCATTTCATCTTCATTTGTTAACCTAATACACTTTACAAGAAACTCCATTAAAGAAAACAAAGAAAGCAAGTGAGGAAGAAAAGAAGAAACCAAAAGAAAAGCTTGGATTTTGTAAGTTTTTCAAACTTACTATTAGAAAGGAAATTGTTCCTTAGGATCTAGGCAACATCTTGTGATGTTCTTAAGTTATTCTTTTCTTTATTTCTTGTGTTTTTGATGATGGAAATTTTGTAGAAAGTGTTGAGCATGTATGATGAAGGAAGGTTGTGACTATTGTAGTTGTAAGCTTTCTTTTAAGGTTTTGGAAACCATGTTGCTAATCTAGAGTTATTGACCCACTCTTAAATGACATAGATTTGATCTTGAGTTGTTTCATTGTGTTGAGACTTGGATTGGATGGAAGAATGATGATTGAAGTAATTGATTTAATGTATTCGGTCTAATTTGTCCAATTTGTGGAAATTGAAAAATTAGGGTTCATGACCAATTCCAAATTTGGGGCTTTTCATATATGTTGTGTATTGTGTGTGTATATGATGCATATAAAGTTTCATGTTCATTGGATTACATCTTGATGTGTGTTTGATGCATGAAATAACAAAGTGCTCCAATTGGAACCTTAGTGAGGTCTCGGCCTTGATGTGAGAATTTGGGGATTTTGGTGCTTTTGGTGTTTTGATGTTTTGAACATCATAAGTTCATCTTAGAAATGATTTAGAATCATTCAAAATTGATTAGATCAATTTCGGACTAAAATGGACAAAATACCAAAGCAAGGGTAATTTGGTAAATTCACTTAAATATGATTTATTGAATTTTATTTTCATAATTTGATTATTGGAATGTTAAATAAATATGTTTATTTAATTAATTCGAGAAAAAGTTTTGAAATCTGAAAATCGGATTTTCACCGCTTCCGCTGCGTTACCGGATTAACCCCCTAAAAACCCCTACAAGCACCTCTTGTCTTTTATATATATATATTTGATCTAATTTGATTAGATACCTAATTATGATTAGATTGAAACTTAATCTAATTTAGTGATATGTTTATATTAGACAAAAACCCTGGGATTTACAACGTAGTGCGCAGTTACAACGTAGTTTGTAATTGACATTAGAAAGTATCACTATAAAAAGTGCATCCTTAAATAAAGTTACTGGTCAAGATTTACTAACACAGGTCGGTTAGTAAAATCCTTTGAGACAGTACATGTCGTATATAATGACTTGGTCTGATGGTTTATCCCAATGAACCATGAGTCTCTGGAGACTCGTATAGACGTGTAGGTGTTTATTTGATAAACACTGAACGACTCACTGAAAATTTCCTAATAGATGGTACACCAACATCAATAGAAATCTTCTCGAGTTGAGCGAGCATAGTGGTCCTTCGACTTGAGATACCACAGTGGATATATGAGTTATCCTCCACACTTTGATAGCAGTCACGTCACCGATCTATTTGGATCAGACCTCCGCCTGTTCATTGGATGTGGACTGATGCTCATGATATCCAGTGCGTATCAAGATAAAATCCATCAGTCATGTGTACAGGGCATAGGTGTTTGCGATCTAGGAAATTCATGGTCGTGGTATAACTTCGGAAGTAAGTTTCGAGTGTTATTTAGAGATCGTAAATTTGAAAGTCGACTATATTATACTATAAGGATTTGACGTTCTCATCTATATCCCAGGTATAATATGGATAGCCTGTTAAATTCAAATCGTTTAAACGGTTTAAATAAGTTAATTCAAATCGTTTAAACGGTTAAACGAAAACACATGATTTAGGGAATTTTGATCAATTAATAATTAATGTGTATTTTTATTTGATACAAAATTTGATTTGATATATATTAATTAATTGTCCAATGAGACTTTGACACATGCCATTAATATATGTATTTGTTATTTAATGTAAATAAAAATACATATATAATAATAATTAAATTAATTAATTATTTAGATATTTAAATGTTAAATATTTGAATAATTAAATGATATTCTTTTTCATAATTGTTATGAAATTTTTTTAATTATTATTGGTAACAAGTGGCATATTCATTTAAGTTTGAAGTTATCAAATTGAATTTGAAAACTTAAAAGCTTATTAGATATTTTTTCTAAATGACAAAAATGCCCCTCACTCCTAAATTTCGGCCATGTGCATATTAAAGGGAAAATTTGTTTTCTCTTTCATTAAGCTTGTCTTGGCCAAGTTTCCACCACTTTTAAAGAGCTTCCAAAATTGTTTTTGAGAAAAACTTGAGAAAAAAGTGAATAAATCAAGAAGAAAGCTTAAGGAAATTTGGGGATTTTGAAGTAATCTTTAATATTCTTAAGCTTAGAAAGTTTGTTTATTGTTCTTGAGTGTCTAGAATTTTTCTTGGGTTTACTTTCTTTCTTAGATTTTGGGGCTTTTTGATTTGGAGGATGGATTTGGAGGCTAGATGTATGTGTGAAGTTGGATTGGATGATGTTAGTGTTATATTGATTCAATTTTTTCATTTGATGACCTGTTGCCATTCTTGAGTGTTATGACCACTCTTGTAATTCCTAGAATTTTTTTTGAGTTCTTCATTTGTGGTGGCTTTGGTTGGTGTTAATGTTGATATGATTAATGTTAAGAAAATTTGATTTAAAGTATGAAAATGATATTTTAAGTTACCAAATCAAATCTGAAATTCTATGATTTTGGTGATGAAACGTATGTTGTATGAATGTATTGCATGTGTTTTGGGCATTGGAACAATTTTTAGAAATTATTTCGGAATTGAAATATGCGAAAACGGTGAAAAACGGCATTACCGGGTGAGTTTCAGGCTTACTGGGTGTCCGCTGTCCAAACAATGAATTGGTCATTGTTTGGGTAGCCCATGAATTGTCCCGGTATTGTTGGGGCTGACCTGGGCAGCCCTCATGTGCATTGGGTGGTCGGTTTGGTCAAAAACGCATTTTATGCCATTTTGCGGAAAAAGTTTTCGTAAAAGTTTTGCGATGTTTCTTAACTATTTATGTCGTTATTTGATATCGAATAAATATGTTTAGATGAAATGTGAATGAATTATTCATATTGGATATTGAATAATTCATTCAGTAATTTAAAAAATTTAAAATTATTTCACCTGAACTGCGAGCTTCCGCTTCGCCAGCGCCAAAACCCCAACAATTTCTATGTTATTTGGTAGGTAAAATAGTGCTCAGAAGCTCGACAGGACAAACCTAACTTGGAAAATGGAAAAAATGGAAATTTAGCTTCCGCGACGGGACACGGAAATGACGGCACGTCGCGACGCATTTAATAAAACGATGACATTGCCGAACACGCTATTCTCTCAACACGTGTCCCCATCGTGGCACTCTCATCGCGATGCGTGGAAGCCTTGTCGTCGCGACGCGCCGATCAAAATCTTCCTATAAATTGAAGCATCCAGTAAAAGAATTTTCATACTTCTTTTCTTTTGTTCGTATAGATTTTGGAAGAGGTGTCTTGTGTGTTTATTTTTATTTAAAGCTTTCTGTAATGTCTTTTTCTTTCATTAATAAAATTCCGAGCATGTTTAATTACAAAATGAGTAGTTAATTTCTTTTCATTGGGGTAATGGGTGAAGCTTTTATAATGAAAACTTAGATCAATCTCCCATATATTATAACAAATAAATTGTAATCTAATGATTAAAAATTGATTTAGATCTAGATTAATTATTGACATTATTAGTTACCGCCTATATGGCTGGTTTTATCTTGCTACAGCCTATATGGTTGGATTTATCTTTCTACCGCCTATATAGCTGGTTTTATCTTGCTACCACCTATATGGCTGGTTTTATCTTTCTACCTCATATATGGTTGGTTTTTATCTTGCTACCACCTATATGGATGGTTTGATACGATTTTGGCATAACTTAGTACCTTGGCCGGACTAGTTATTAACAGAAATGATTACCGTCTTTATGGTTGGTTCCATATATTAGCATAATTAATTCCCGAGATAAATTAATTGGGTAACAAAAGGAAATTTATATATTATAATTAAGTGAGATTTCTAGATTTGAAAATATTAATAGTGGATCATCCAACTCCAGCATTTCATCTTATTTCTACGTTTTTCACTTAAAAATTTCCGACAAATCCAACAAATCAAACTAGTTTCTGTTCGCTCTACTTATCATTCTATTTTACTAAATCTATTCCCTGTGGATCGATCCCGGACTTACCGGGTTATTTTATTACTTCGACACTGTTATACTTGGGAGTAAAAGACCATTTTTTGAGCGTGTCAAGTTTTTGGCGCCGTTGCCCGGGAATCATTATTTAGTAGATAAAATAGTTTTTTTTTCTTTTTATTTTTCTCTTATTTATTTATTTATTTTAGTTTATTTTTTCTATCTTGTCATTAATTTCCTTTTTGTAAATATTTTATTTTTGCTTTATTTTTTCAGATTGCATGAGACACTGGTCTCGATCATCTAACGGAAGACTAAACAGAAAATCTCCATCACCTTCATCGTTTGTCAAAATGGCTGAAAACCAAATTGAAAATTCACATGCTCGAGTTGAAAACACAGTTAATCAAGAAGACAACGAGTCTCAGCATGGAGATCCTAATCATCCTAGGACACTCAGACAATTCATGAATCCCACTAGGACATGATCGCCATCTTGCATTGTTTTTTCCTCCAAAAGCAGCACGTTTTAATTTTAAATCTAGTGTCATCAATCTTTTACCCACATTCCATGGTCTAGAATCAGAAATCCCTTATCAGCACCTAAGAAAGTTCAAAGAGTTATGTAACACTTGCACAGATCAAAATTGTAGTATGAATATAATTCGGTTAAAGTTTTTTCCATTTTATTTAAAAGATAAAGCTAAAATTTGGCTACAAAATCGTAGGTCAGGATCTATTAGAACATGAGATGATTTATAAGAGCAGTTTCTTAAGAAGTTCTTTCCCCCTCACAGGACAATTTCCTTTAAGAGAAGAATCACAACATTCACACAAGAGTCAGGGGAAACACTTTAACAATGTTGGGAAAGGTATAAAGAGATGTTAAATATTTGTCCATATCACAGGTTTGAAACTTAGAGGTTAGTTGCCCACTTCTACGAGGGTTTAACACCCCAAGGTAGACAAGTAGTGTAGATTATGTGTAACGGTGAGTTCAGGGACAAAGATCCCAAAGATGCACTAGATTACTTAGAGCACATAACGGAGAATACACAACAATGAGATATAATTGGTACATATGAGTCATCTGTTAAACCATAACCATATGGTAGAGGTTGTTTAACCTTAGGGAAGACTATGACCTTGCTGCCAAATATGCATCTCTGTCTAAAAAAATTGAGGCTTTAGAAACAGGGAAGAGTGATCATGTCAAGTCAGTTCAGGAAGTCATATATCAAATCTGTAGTTCAAATGAACATGACACAGAAGTTTGCTTGTCCTTACCGGCCCTGAAAGAATGTCTCTATGACCAAGTCAGTTCCATAAACACATTCAATATACCAAATCCAAACCCATTCTCACAGACCTATAATTATAGTTGGAGAAACCATCCAAACTTCAATTGTAGGAATGATAACCAAGAAAAATCCTCACAACAACCTCCCCAGGTTCACCAGAATTTCCGAAATTCCCAGAATTATGCACCATATGTCCCACCACCTAGGAAAACCATTGACGATAACTTGAATGCATTCATGGAAAAACAAGAAACCATAAATAACTAAAATGCACAAAAGATGAATGATTTGAAAGAAACTTTTGATAAAATCACATCTTCTTTGGCCATTAATGAGGAATGAAAGTTTCCTGCATAACCACAATCAAATCACAAGATTCGTCAAAGTCCTCACGGGGGTAGTTATGGAAATCAACACTTAGACCAAGTCAAATCTGTTATTACTCTTTGCAGTGGTAAGGAACATCCACATACCTATTCTTGAACCTCGCGAAACTAAGAATAAATCAGAATCAAATGGTAAGGAAGGGGTTGATGAGCCATTACCCGTCGTCGATAATAACAGTTTTTCTCATGCACTTTCATTTCCTCAGGCATTAAAAACAAAGAAATTAAACCATTACCCATATATTTATGAAATATTCAATCAGGTAAAGGTCAATATCCATTTATTAGATGCCATCCAACATATACCATCTTATGCTAAATTTCTGAAAGATCTATGCACGGTTAAAAGAAAACATCAGGTAAGAAAGAAAACTTTTCTAGCTGAACAAGTAAGTTTCATTCTTTCAACCAATAATGCATTAAAATACAAAGACCCTAGTTATCAAACTATTTCTTGTATTATTGGAAATCAAAACATTGAACATATTTTCCTTGATCTTGGAGCTAGTGTAAATTTACTTTCATTTTCGGTTTACCAATAACTTAATATCGATGAGATGAAACCAACCTCAACTACTCTTTTACTTACCGATAGATCAGTTAAGGTACCAAAAGGAATTATGGAAGATGTGTTATTGCAAATCGATAAATTCGTATATCCTGTGGATTTTATTATTTTAGAAACACAACATGTGGCAGATAGTTATAAGTTAATCCCTATAATACTTGGTCGCCCATTTCTAGCAACAGCTAACGCTTTAATTAATTACAGGTATATAGTCATGAATCTTTCTTTTGGCAATATGACATTAGAGCAAAATATTTTTAACATATGTAAACAACCATATGATGAAGATAATGATAACAAAAGCGTTGTGGATAAGCATATTCAGGGGAGTTTATCTGATCCCATAGAATTTGTTACTGTTAATTTTATTGAGTCAAGCGCGCAAATAGATTCAGATATTACTAATGATTTTCTACTTCATTCTACACATGTATTGGAAGACGGTGGAATGATTCAAAATTTGGAAGAACTGGGAACATTGGAAGAAGGAAAACCCGAAGAATCAACCAATTTGGAGTTAAAAGCTTTGCCAGAAGGAATAAAATATGCATTTCTTGAAGATAATCAAGCTTACCCTGTGGTTATTTCTTCTTCTCTCACAAGCGATCAACAAGGTAAACTTTTAAAAGTGTTGAAAGAACGTAAACTAGCAATTAGATGGACTTTAGAAGACATAAAATGTATTAATCTATTAATCTGCACACACCAAATACATTTAGAAGATAATGCTAGGACATATCGTCAACCCCAAAGAAGACTAAACCCTCATATGAAAGAAGTAGTAAAAGAAGAGGTCCTTAAACTTCTTGATTCAGGCATTATCTATCCTATTTCTGATAGTAGGTGGGTAAGTTCTACACAGGTTGTACCCAAAAAGTATGGAATTACTGTTGTAAAAAATGATAAAGGAGAATTAATCCCAACTCGCATTTCATCTAGTTAGCGCATGTACATTGATTATAGAAAACTAAATGATGCAATTAGAAAAGATCATTTTCCTCTACCATTTCTTGATCAAATTTTGGAAAGAGTAGCTAGACATCCATACTATTGTTTTCTTGATGGTTACTCGGGTTATTATTAGATTTCCATTGCTTTAGAAGACCAGGAAAAGACCACATTCACATGCCCATTTGGAACATTTACATTTAGGAAAAGGCATTTTGGACTTTGTAATGCACATGCAACATTCCAACGATGCATGTTAAGCATATTTAGTGACATTGTTGTGTTGGGGTTGGTGCTCAAAGCACCGATTTCCGGTTGTATTGATTTGAGAATACTACTGTCAAACATTTTATTATGAATAATACAAGCAGTTTCTATAATATAATATATCTTTTAATATAGTAAAGACGTAATAGACCTTAGGATGACTAGTCATGATACTATTGCAAAAGCATCGCAACTAACATTGAGTTGTATCATGACATTATCATTCTCAGACAGTTTCGAGTCAAGGTTTACACTACTTGATCAGTAAAGTAAACTCGTTGAGACTAGTACATGTCGTATACTAGAATTTATGATTCCAATGGTTTCTCAATGAACCATGAGTCTTGGGGACTCGTATAGACGTGTAGGTGTTTATATCGGATAAACACGGAACGACTCATCGAAGAATCTTAATGGATGGTACACCAATGTCAATAAGAATCTTCTCGGGTTGAGTAGCATTTGTGATTCTTAGACTTGAGATACCAGTGTGGGCACATGAGACATCTTCCACACTTAGATGGCAGTCACGTCACCGATCTATTTAGATCACACCTCTTCCTGTTCGTAGGGTGTGGATAGATCTTCAGGGTGTCCTGTATATTTCGAGATAGGATCCGTCAGTTCTTTGTACAGAGCATAGGTAGTCCATATATGATTAGAAATCAGATAAAAACCATGGGCCCGTGGTACACTTTAAAAGTCAGTTCTAAGTGTTCTCTTTTTGAGATTGCTAATAAAGACGTCGACGGGATAGTCCCTATAGAGATTTGACGATTATATCTATATCTCTGGGATATATTCGGATACCTGTGACGGAGGAATTATACATTTTCCATGACCTCGGCCTGTATGATTCAGCGAGTTTATCTGTGGTCGTCATAATTTATGGGTGGGTAAATTATGGACTCGAAATAGAATTTCGTGACGGATATGCCTGAATCTAGAGAGTCTCACTAATGAAATATACTCGTCGAGCACTAGGGTAATATTTATAAATAATACTGATTATTTATAAGTCGTTTAAAGGTTAAACGAAAAATACATGTGAAGGGATGACCGGAGTAATCACACGCGTATAACTCAAATGCACGTATCGTTCAAGTAGTATAAAAAGTATCGATCCCACGAGGACTTAATACCTAAGCTATTAGTTATGAAACCAGATTTTACAAGTATCTAATGGTTTGATTGTTTAATTGGATGGGGAATTTAAACTTAAAATAAGTAAATTAAATTGCTTGGAAAGAAGGTTAAGGAAAATTCAAATTTTAAAACTATCCAGGGTTGTGAATTCTTCCAATATCTTTTAAAAGATGAAGAGGTAATTTCACGTTTGTGCAATATATTGGTTTATTAACCTGGAACACGAAAATATGTAAAAGCCTATTCTGATGGTCAGATACAAATACCCAGTGTAACCCAATTAATCATATTCCTATGTCAACCAAGTTACCTGAATTCATTAAGATTAAGTTCTAATTATGATTACCCCCGCCCGACAGGTATATTGGTTACCCCCGCCCGACATGTATATTCCTATCCTGTAAGGAAATCTATTAAAGGATTATCTATCCTCAAGGAAGATCGTGGGTTATTAAGTCTAGGGTCTTAAACCTAAAATCCCTTTTCCAAATTCATTTTAAGTTTACCAGTTCAATCTTATTAATGGCCAGTTAACAATAAGCATTAAGACTAAGACTCAATAAATAAACCTTTATATTACCCAAACCGGAAAACAACCCCGTATTAACCGGTGATATTGGAATTCATCACAACCCCAGATAACGGGCTTAGCTACGACACATATCTACGACTAATAAAAGCTTAAATAAAATAAAAGACATAAAGTAAATGCTAGATATTAAATAAAGTATATGCTGGAAATTAAAAATGTAAAAGTAAAATAAAAGAAAATGCTGGGGGTTAGAGGATCCACTTTTAATATTTCAAAATTAGAAATCTCCATTATTTTCAATATTTACCGATTAATTAACCAGACCAGAAAGGCGGTAATTTCATTTGTCTCAATTAAATCTAACCGACAATATAGGCGGAAACTACGTCTGAAATGAAAAACCGACCATATAGATGGTAAATAAGGTTATCACCTAAACCGACCATATAGGCGGTAACTAATTAATCCAAATTTTAATTAAAATAAGAGAGATTAATCTAATTTATTATATTAAAAGTCTTACCTCTTTACCCCAGCATAATGAGATTACCTGCTCATGCTGTAAAAGAAAACACACAAAATTTTATTAAATAAATAAAAACAAAATACAAGAAAACTTAAATAATATACAAGACACTTTCCTTTAGATTTTAATGGAGAAACTCCTCCAAAGAAAGCATGAAAAATTTACAAAGTGAAGCTTGATATTTATAGGAAAATCTAAAGGCTTCCACCAATTTCTCCACCAATTGCTCTACCAAACATGGCATCAAACATGTCACCAAACATGAAAGCATGTTTGGTGGAAGTTTGACAATTTTTACTTTTTATTTTTATTAATGTTATTTTATATTTTGAAAATGACTATAATAATTACACAAAATACATTGGACTATTCATCAGTTTCGGCCTTCTAAACTTCAGAATTCGAAAATACTTAAATCTTCAAAGTCGTAGATCTCTGTCTCTTCCTTAATCCAGCACTTGAATTAGCTCAATCGGATATCAGATGAAACAGTTATGGCCAAAATACCAAACTTGCGCAAAATTGGAATTTAGGATTGCACTTTGTGACGCGTATAGTAAATTTCCGTTTTCGCCATTTTTTTGCTCTGGATTTCATCGTTTTAGCCTCGAATTGATTCCATTAAGTCTCAATACTTTATTTATCTACAAAATACATCAAAACACATCAAAACTTTCATCAAACCCGAGAAACTAAACAAAATATTAGATAAAAGGGGCGGTAAATATTGATATATTTTCCGCTCATCAAGGGACCTAATAGTCATTTCCTATTATTTTTTTTTTGTATTTGAATTTAATGATTTAATTTTATCAAATATACATTAATTAATTGTCAAATTGAGATATTTGACTAGTATCATAAATATATATGTATTTGATATTTAATGTAAATATAATACATATATATAATATATTTATATTTAAATAATTATTTAATTATTTAATTGTTAAATGATTGAATTAATTAAAATATAAATATCTTAAAGTTGTGATGATTAAGGAAATGACTTTAGTTGCTTTTTTTGACTTGTTGAAATATTCATTAAAGTTGTAATGATCATTTTATCAAGTTGTTAAAGCAAAATTAAATGAAATAAAAATTGAAATATCTAGATATTTTGATATACAAAATTCGGCCAAGCTAAAGGGTGAAGGTATAATTTGTTTTTTTTCATTTTAGAGTTTCATAAGTTCATTCGAGACCAAAAATAACACAAAAGTAGTTGAGAGAAAAAGTTTGAAGAAAAGAGAAAAAGCTTGGAAATCTTAAGGTTTTGTAAGTTTTCTTTCAATTCATTCAACATGAAAAATGTTTCTAACATGCTTAGCTTCAATTTTTGATGCTTTGATGTTATCTCTACTCTTATAGTTTGTGTTTATTTGGTTGTGAACTTGAATGAAAGATCTATGCATGTAAGTAAGCTTGAAATGGTTTCAAAGGCTTACTTTTGATTCTTTGGAAATCAAGTTGTCATTCTAGAGTTTTTGAGCCACTCCTTGGTGACCTAGAATTATTCTAGAGTTATTTCAAAGTGGTGAGGCTTGTTTGGTGAAGTAATGAATGGATTAAAGTGTTGGATTTTAAAGATTTGGTAAAATTGGTCAATTTGATGAAATTGAAAAATTAAAGTTCATAACCCAATCCAGAATTGGGGCTTTTCATATATGTGATGTTTTATGCAGTTTATATGATGCATGTAAATTTTTGGGTTGATTGGATTTGATCTTGGCATGTTTTGAACAAAAGGGACCAAATTGCAATTAATTGAAAATTTTGGGGTGCTTTCGGAATTAGGCTAAAATTTGGGGATTTGTGTGAAATATGATTTTGATGTATTGGATATGTTGAAAAACATTTTAGAAATGATATAGAGTCATCCAAAATTGTATTTGACAATTTTTGGACTAAAATGATCAATTTGCAAAATTGTGGGGCAATTCGATAATTACTAAGAAATTTGATTTCTTGTGTAATTTTTCAGAATTTAATAATTGAATAATTAAATAAATAAGTTTATTTAATTGACCCAAGAAAAGTTTTGAAGTCGAAAAATTTTGATTTTCCACTATTCCGCTGCGTTACTGGATTTTCGCCATAAAACCCTTTCAAGTTGAACACTGTTTAGAGTTCTTTATGAATGATATAACTGTTTTTGGGAATTCATTTGATAATTGCTTGAATAATCTGGAAAATATTTTGAAAAGATGTGTAGAAAAAAAGAACTTGTGTTAAATTGGGAAAAATGTCATTTCATGACTAATTCAGGAATTATTTTGGGACGCGTTGTGTCGTCTAAAGGTATTGAGGTTGACAAGACACAAATAGAGGTAATTTCTAAATTACCATCACAAAAAACAGTCAGGGACATTCATTTTTTTTAGGACATGTATGATTTTATTGGAGGTTCATTAAAAAATTTAGTACCATATCCAGACCCTTATGTAACCTCCTATTAAAAGATTCAACATTTGAATAGATAGAAGAATGCCAAAAATCATTCGAAACGATTATCAATCTTTTGAATTCTTCTCCTATTATGCAATCCCTTAATTTGTCATTGCCTTTTGAGCTAATGTGTGATGCTACTGATTATGCAGTTGGTGCAGTGCTAAGACAGAGAAATGAAGGTAAGCCGCATGTAATATATTACGCAAGTAGAACTTTAAACAGTGCACAAATGAATTACACTACCACAAAAAATAACTACTTGCTGTAATATTTGCATTGGATAAATTTCGATCATATTAAATCGATTCTTCTACTGTTGTTTACACTGATCATGCTGCTGTTAGATATTTGATGTCTAAACAGGATGCCAAGCCTAGATTAATATGGTGGATCTTGTTGCTTCAAGAATTCAATCTCATAATTAAAGACAAGAAAATGGCAGATAACATGGTTTTAGATCACTTATCGAGACTCACAAACGAGTCACTAATTGATACCACTCCCATCAATGATTATTTTCCTGATGAATTTTTATTCTCTATAAACTTAATGTCTTGGTACGCTAATATTGTCAATTTTCTGTTGGTCTCTAAGATCATCCCAAGATCATATAAAGCAATGAAATCATGTGAATACGAAAGTAAGAATGACAGAATCATACTTACAAAGAACAGATTTAGGATGCGTTGAACACAAAAATTTTGCCTTGAGAAGTCCTCCAAGATCTCCACTTTGAATTTGTTGAATCCACGCTCCAAGCTTTGATCTTGATTCCAAGCTCAAGGGATTAGTTTCCCTAACACCTTGATATGATACCTTTAATGTGCTAGCAAGAGAAGAAAGAAAAACAATTTTCCTTTCTAATGGAGAAGCTCACGGTTTTTTTGAGCAAAAATGGGAGAGAAAGAGTTTTTCAATTCTTTTTTTTTTTTTTCTAAAAACATAATACAAAAGTCACACCAATTTTTGGTATATGCTTTTCCAAAAAGCATAAAGCAAATTGGAGGGAAAATTTGGCATTCAATGCCTTCATCTACCACCATCATGAATAGTGACTAGTTTTCAATTACAAAAATGTGACATGACTTCCATCACTAAAGTGACAAGCGATGTGATGTACGATGTGACTTGTGGGCCCCATTTTAATTCAAAATCTGAGTGGGCCCGCAAACACATTCCGAGCTCGGGTTCGTTAATTCCGAATTAACGAATTTTTCGTTGCGACGTTAATTAAATATTAAATTCGTTCGCGAATTAATTCTAAATTAATTCGTTCGCCCGAATAAAAATCCAATTTTAATTCCGCGTCGAAATCTAATTTCAAAATAATATATGGAATATATTATTTCATCGATTAATTCTGAATTAATCATTTTCTCTCTTCATATAGAATTTTATCCTAGATAAAATCTCTCCGTAATTAATCCCAGATTAATTATGTTCAAATCATACGTCATCGGTGAATCTTCGGGAAGCGACCAATGAGATACTTCCGTCTTGACATCACATCCAATACACTACGATTCTCAATAAACCCAGAAGAGGCGTACAAAGAACCTGTTAAAGTCCTGGACGACCAAAACCAAAGCGTATTGATTGTCGCAAGTACTAGCGATGCAAGTCTCAGGTTAAGAAAAAATACACCTAACCTGATACTGATTCCCATAGACACACAGTCATACTACCAATGGGATTCCGCGGGGTATATCTAGAGCGAAGCTGTTTCCGTACCATCGGTAAACACAACCTCCTATCACACTTGCATAAGTATCCAATACTTAAATATATGAGAACTATGTCGTTACACTTCCATAACACGCACAAGTGCAATACTAGTCTATTCCGCATTATCGATGTCCAGTCTCGATAATACTACGACGATGGATATTTAATGATTAAACCGTTATGGATTGATACTGTCTCATATATTGTAATCCGGAACTAATCATATGGACTTTTATCATTTATATATAAAGTAATCAAATTACAAAATGATAAAATGCAATTTCCATTGTCACATAGTTAATTTGTACAAAAACCACAATGTCTTTTACAAATAGTGACGGTATGAGTCATAATTGTCTAACAATCTCTCACTTGGCCTATAGCCAGTCACTCAAGCATCTAATACCTGAACTATGTACATGTCGCTCAAATTTTTACTGAGGAATAGCTTTCGTCAGCGAATCTGCAATATTGTCCTCTGATGCGACCTTCTCGATCTTCACATCACCACGATGTATGATCTCACGAATCAGATGGAAACGTCGAAGAACATGCTTGGATAGTTGATGAGACCGCGGTTCCTTAGCCTGCGCTATGGCCCCGTTATTGTCACAATACAATTGAACGGGCTCAGCTGCTAACGGAACTACTCCTAATCCAATTAGGAATTTACGGATCCAAACTGCATCTTTTGCTGCTTCAGCTGCAGCAATGTACTCCGCCTCTGTTGTTGAATCGGCATCAGTCTCTTGCTTGGAAGATTTTCAGCTTACTGCTCCGTTATTCAAACAAAATACGTACCCGGATTTCGACTTGCAGTCGTCTTTATCAGTTTGGAAACTTGCATCGGTATACCCAGTTACCTCAAGTTCTTCATCTCCATAGATTAAGAAAGCATCCTTAGATCGTCTAAGATACTTAAGGATATTCTTAACCGCCATCCAGTGACCATCACCTGGATCGGCCTGATAGCGACTACACATGCTCAAAGCATATGAGACATCAGGTCGCGTACATATCATGGCATACATGATCGATCCGATTGCCGAGTGACGTCATGTGACACTGGCAACAGTCCCCTCTTGGACTGATCCATGTTGAATCTCTTCAACACTTTGTCAATATACGTGCTCCGGGAGAGTCCAAGCAGCTTTCTAGATCTATCCCGGTAGATCTTTATTCCTATAATAAAGGCTACTTCTCCCATATCATTCATGGAGAATTTTAATGAAAGCCAAGCTTTCACCAACGTTAACATGGGAATGTCATTGCCAATAAGCAATACATCATCAACGTAAAGGACAATGAATGTCAGTGCGCTCCCACTAACCTTCTTATATACACAAGGATAATCCTCGTTTTAAACGAAATCATATTCTTTTATGATTTCATCAAAACGTTGGTTCCAAGAACGCGATGTTTGCTTCAATCCAAAAAATGGATCGATTTAACTTACAAACCTTGTTTGCAAGTCTTGGTATGACAAAACCGTCAGGCTGTTGCATATAAACATCCTCCAAAAGGTTTTCGTTAAGGAAAGCGGTTTTGACGTCCATCTGCCATATCTCGTAATCGAAATATACAGCAATAGTAAGCATTATCCGAATGGATTTAATCATGGCAACAGGTGAGAAAGTTTCGTCGTAATCGACACCATGTCGTTGACGATACCCCTTCGCTACAAGCCTAGCTTTGTACGTTTGTACGTTTCCATCCATGTCGGTCTTCCTCTTGAAGACCCATTTGCAACCAATAGGCTTTACGCCTTCTGGTGCATCAACCAGTGTCCAAACTTGGTTGGTGTACATGGAATCCATTTCGGACTTCATGGCTTCTTGCCATAAAGCGGAATCGATATCTTGTATCGTTTCCTCATATGTAGTCGGCTCGTTATCCTCAATAAGATTAATATCCACATGAGGTGAGATCAGAAACCCATACCTCTCAGGTTTTTTCTGACTCATTCCGACCTACGCGGTTCTTGTGTATTCGAAGATTGTGGTACAGTCTCATCCCTGATGGACTGTTCATGTTCCGTTAAGGATTCTGTGCCATAAACAGTATCACTCCGATTTTCATCGAGTTCTACTTTCCTCACACTTACCACTGTATTTAGGAATTCCTTCTCAAGGAAAACCGCATGTAGAGCAACAAATACTTTGTTCTCTTGTGGGTGATAGAAGTAATATCCTTTGGTTTCCCTAGGATGTCCTACAAATATTTATTTATTCGATTTGGGTTCAAGTTTGGTACCTTCCAAACGTTTGACGTATGCCCAGCAACCCCAAATCTTCAGGAATGAGAAACCTGGTTTCTTTCCTGTCCATATCTCATACGGAGTCTGTTGAACAGACTTTGACGGAACCTTATTCAAAATAAGTATTGCACTATTCAATGCATATCCCTAGAAGGAAATAGGTAGCTCTGTGCGACTCATCATAGACCTTACCATGTCTAACAAAGTTCGGTTTCTCCGTTCGGAGACACCGTTTAATTGCGGTGTTCCGGGAGGAGTCCACTGTGAAAGAATACCATATTCTTTCAAGTAATCAAAAACTCATTGCTTAAGTATTCGTAACCACGGTCCGACCGTAATGTCTTAATACTTTTGCCGGTCTGTTTTTCTACTTCGTGTCGAAACTCATTGAATTTCTCAAAGGTTTCCGACTTGTGTCTCATAAGATACACATAACCATAATGAGATGCATCATCCGTAAAGGTTACAAAGTATTCATATCCACCTCTAGCCTGGCTAGATATGGGCCCACATACGTCACTATGAATGAAGGTTAACAGTTCGGTGGCACGTGCACCTTTACCGCTAAAAGGTGATTTAGGCATCTTGCCTAATAAATAAGATTCATAGACGTCATATGAGATTGGATCAAATCCGTCCAAGTACCCACTCTTCGAAAGTGTGGATATACGCGTCTTGTTTATGTGTCCCAGACGACAATGCCACATGTAAGTTTCATCTTTGTTACTTACTTTAAGCCTTTTGTTTGTTACATTATATGTTTGAGATTGATTCATATTCAAAATATAAAGACCATTATTTACAACAGCAGTGCAAATTTCCATATCATTTTTATACATAAAACACCCAGTGTTTTTAAATACAAAAGTGTACCCACATTGGGCTAACATAGATACAGAAATAATATTCCTAGTCAAACTATGTACATAATAACAGTCTGATAGTTTAAGTAATGCCTCGAGGGTAGTTCCAAAACAAAAGTGCCAACGGCCAAAACGGTGACCCTTGTCCCATTTCTAACGAGGAAGTCAATCTCTCCTAAGGCCAGTCTCCTGCTAATCTGCAGATCATGCACATCAGTATATATATGAGTTCCATAACCAGAATCAAAAATCTAATTTTTAAGACTAGTAGTAGACATGTTTATTTCTATAACAAACATACCTGAAGACGGTGCCTTGCCCGCTTTGATTTCCTTCATGTGTGCCTTGTACTCGCGGCAGTCACGCTTCCAGTGACCCCGCTTCCCGCACTGCAGACATATATCTTGGACTTTGTCCTTAGGTTTCCCAGAACCCTTTGACGATTTGGCCTTACCCTTCATCTTATGCTTATTCTTCTTGACACCTCCAGTCACCTTGGGCCAAGCCTTCGGAGTCTGAGATGTTAAAGCAAAGTGCGCATCGCGCTTCTTGCCCTTTAGAAGCTCTTTCTCTGCTTCACGCAGAGTGGACATCAACTCTCCAAGAGTTTGTTATTGGTTCAACATATTGTAGTTCATGATGAACCCACTCCAAGTGTCGGGGAGAGACTGTAAGATCAAATCTATGGAAGTCTCAGCCTTGAAGACGATGCCCATCTATCTAAGCTGCTCAATGTCAGCAATCATCTGTGACACATGGTGCTCAACAGACGTACCATATGACATTCGAGCGCGGAATAGCTTCTTCTGCAACTCATATCTTTGCGATCTAAGATTAGATCGGTGAAGATCATGCAACTTCGCCATCATCTCATAGGGATCCAATCCCTTATTTTGACGACGGAATTGCGGAGTCATAGCAGCAAGCATAACCGACTGAGCAGTCGAGTTGTCATCGCTATGAGTCTTCCAAAGCTCTAGCTCAAGCAACTGATCAGGTCGGGGCTTAGGCCCAAGAGGTCTCTCTATGGTATAGAGTAACTTCTCGGATCTCAGGACAATCCTGAGATTCATATCACAGTCTTGAAAGTTTGTGCTATTAAAGACATTATCGCCCATGATAATATCCATAATGCTTAACTTTCCTGTCATCTGAACCGCAATAGTCCAACTATTCGATTAACGATGTATGGGTACAGTCTAACTGTTACAAGAAAAATAATAAAATATTAGTCCAACTAATAAATATAATTGACGAAATAATTTGAAAGCGCGTAAAGCTAAGTATTTGAACGAAATTGCAAATTCAATACTAGCCTCCCACTATTTTTCGGCGAGCCTCTAAGCCTCTGTTGAGTACTCGAGAAACCTAGTTTCCTAGTGGGCTAGGATCCCATTAAATAACACACAACCTTGACTTTGGCCAATAAGCTGTATGATATTTAACTAGGTAGATCTCTAAGATCAATTGGATCTCATCCAATTCCTAGATCCGGTAGGTGGACCTCCAAGTCTGAAACATATATACAATATATATGCCAATATATGCAATATATTTTCCTAACCTTTTCCTCTGAATCAACTAAGCCTTGGCTTTGGCACAACAAGCTTAATGATTCCAGTTAAGCGGAACTCATTGACTTTGGAAAGCTTCGTAATCGATGCGATGGACAAGAAGTGATCTTGACTTTGGCCAACAAATCACAACTTGGACAAGACATACGATATGGAACAAAGCCTTCATGATTCAAACACATCCGCGATGGACAAAGGTCTTGACTTTGGCCAACAAACCAGTGCCAATCTTGGATCTTGAGTAAGAATCACTCAATGGAAGGAAAACGCTTAATATTTGCTTAGGGTTTTTCACGTAAATTGGCAACCAATTTATTATCTTTGTTAGGTCTCACATACACCCTTAAGCATGCATTCTAAAAGCATAATAAGGAGCGGGAAATAAATTAATAACGATATGCGGATGATATCTCACATATTGTTCCTAGAACAAATCACTCAATTTCCTCTCCCCGGCTAGCACTATTCTTACTTCTACCCAATTACATAATACAATTAAAGAAACCTCATTGACATTGAGGGGAATTAGGTAAGAAGAGAATTACAAAGAATCGAGAGAGATAAGGCTGAACACGCAGGTCCAATTTAATAAATTCTAAATTTACAACAATTTCCAAAATTGCCCTTTCCCTTCTATTATCCATCTGATATACATTATTCATTCAACACATCCATGTATTCACACAAGCATGTTATTCAATCAATCTAATCCAATTAATTAATCTTTGAATAAAGTGATCATCCAATGTTCAAATAACAATTTGATTTGCGCGAGTCCAACTCGTTTAAGAATAAGTGCTCAAAATACGAATTCTTGAATTATATTGAACTAGAATTTAAATCTAATTTAATTTGTATTCAATACTAATTCTATATTTAATTCCAAATTAAATAACTACACTTTTAATGCGCCTTTACGACTTAGATTCCAAATCTAATCTAAATGGGTCTCAAAGCCCAATTAACATCCAATGTCATTTAATTAAAATCCAATGGGCTTTCAATTAATTTCTTAAGGTATGGACTTTGGTCAATATGGGTCAAACCCAAATACCAAAGCCCAATTAAGGAATCACCATATTTGCCAAGAAACCAATTTCGGCCCATTAGGCCCAAATAAACATAAAAGGCCCATTAGTTATATTTGGACCTAATGGAATGGTTTAGGCCCAATTTGGATCCAATCCAATTGACCTAAACCAACTTGGCCCAACCAAGCCCATTAGGCTCAAATACAATATTTAAAGCCCAATTCTAAATTAAGCCCAACTAATTAAATTTTAAAATTCCAAATTTCATAATTTAATTAATTAAAGTGCTTAGCCATGATTAACCATTTAAATTAACATTTCCAAAGTACTAATCTAATCAATTAATCATGCTTATTCAACATTAATACATGTCCAACATTATTGAAACAAAATCAACTCATTTACATGCTCTGAAGCTCACGACATTACTATGGATTTTATATCTGATTTCGTTTTTCAATCCGATTGAATCTCAAATCAATATATCTCAAGTCTTTAAACTCATCCAATGATTAAAAGAACAAAAAATACCATGACTTTAGGGCATATATTATATTCGGCCAAGCCAAGAATATTTGAGAAAATTAATCCAATTAATTTTTCTTCAAATTGATCATGCATAACTCTAAGTTATCAACATTCAAGCATACTCAAACAAACAATTTTGATTAAAACATGCTCAAATCAAAAATACCCAAATTTTAGTATATAAACCTTAATCAAATTTCATCCTCAAATAGGCTCCATGATACCATTTTTGGGTTTCTAAAGTATCCCAAGGTCATTTAAGCAATGAAATAATGTGAATACTAAAGTAAGAATGGCGGAAACATACTTACAAAGATCGGATGGTTGGATGTGTTGATAACACTTTTTTTTTCTTCATTTGAAAGTCTCCAAGCTTTATTTGAATTAGTTGAGCTCCAAGCTTTGAGTGATGAGATTCCAAGCTCAAAGGATGGTTTTCCTATCACCTAGTATGATCCTTTGTGTGCTAGCAATAGAGAAATTTTGCAACAAAATTTCCCCAATAATCCTTGAAGTGTTCGGCCAAGGAGGAAAGAAGAGAGAGCTTTTTGCTTTGTCTTGTGTTTTGTTTCTAAAACAAATTCAAGTTATGAAAAAGTCAAAAAGTAAATTTGGTATATGTTTTTCCAAAAAGCACAAAGCAAATTGGAGGGAAAAATTGGCATTCAATGCCTCCATCTACCACCATCATGAATAGTGACTGGTTGTCAATCACAAAAAGGTGACATGACTTCCATCACTAAAGTGACAAGCTATATGACGTGCGATGTGACTTGTGGTCCCCACTTTAATTAAAAATCTGAGTGGGCCCGCAAACATATTTCGGGCTCGGGTTCGTTAATTCCGAATTAACGAATTTTCCGTTGTGACGTTAATTAAATATTAAAGTCGTTCGCGAATTAATTCTAAATTAATTAGTTCGCCCGAACTAAAATCCAATTTTAATTCCGCGTCAAAATTTAATTTCGAAATAATATATCGAATATATTATTTCATTGATTAATTCCGAATTAATCGTTCTCTCTTCATATAGAATTTTATCCTAGTTAAAATCTCTCTGTAATAAAACCCAGATTAATTATGTTCGAATCATACGTCATCGGTGAATCTTCGGGAAGCGACCCATGAGATCCCTGGATATTTTGGCAGTAAATCCGATCGTCGGACTATCCGAACACGTACGTACCTTGTATTATATTTTTACCGATTTTCGAGGCATAGTTGGCTTCTAGTAAAGCACCATGCCTACCCAATTCTCTAGAAATATTCTTAAAGGAATATATAATCTTTGTCAGGCGTAGTATATGTAGTATTGCGTATTTCGATCCAATATCGGATGTCACATGCTAGGCATGAGGCTGGAATAGTGTCTGCCCTGTACGAAGCATATATCGGATCACAAGCAACTAGTCTCTTTAATCGGGTAATCATGACCTTGTCATATTATCCTGATGGTTGCAACACATTAGAGCACTAGTTCTGTATCCCCGTGTGATCATCATATCCATATGACTGAAGTGATACTTCCGTCTTGACATCACATCCAATACACTACGATTCTCAATAAACCCAGAAGAGGCGTACACAGAACCTGTTAAAGTCCTGGACGACCAAAACCAAAGTGTATTGATTGTCGCAAGTACTAGCGATGCAAGTCTCAAATTAAGACCAAATACACCTACCCTGATGCGGATTCCCATAGACACATAGTCATACTATTAATGAGATTCTGCGGGGTCTATCCAGAGCGAAGCTGTTTCCATACAATCGGTAAACACAACCTCCTATCACACTTGCATAAGTATCCAATACTTAAATATATGAGAACTATGTCGTTACGCTTCTATAACACGCACAAGTGCAATACTAGTCTATTCCGCATTATCGATGTCCAGTCTCGATAATACTACGACTAGGGATATTTAATGATTAAACCGTTATGGATTGATATTGTCTCATATTTTGTAATCCGGAACTAATCATATGGACTTTTATCATTTATATATAAACTAATCAAATTACAAAATGATAAAATGTAATTTCCATTGTCACAGTTAATTTGTACAAAAACCACAATGTCTTTTACAAATAGTGATGCTATGGGTCATTATTGTCTAACATTTTCTTGCAACAGAAAAGATACCTCTAGACTGGAACCAACAAGATATGAGGAAATTTTTGAACAGAGTCAAAAGATTCTACTAAGATGATCTATATCTGTTTAAATGTTGCCCTGATCAGATTTTCAGAAGATGTATTCCGGACAGTGAGATAAGTGGTGTTATTCAGTTTTGTCATTCAGAAGCATGTGGAGGTCATTTTTCATATAAGAAAACTGCTACAAAAATATTGACCCACCATTTTTAAAGATACACACATTTTCTGCAAAACTTTCGAAAACTGTCAAAATTTGGGATCCATTTCAAAAAGAAACATGATGCCTTTAAATTCCATCCTGGTAGTCGCAATCTTTGATTATTGTGGGATAGATTTCATGGGCCAATTTCCACCATCATTTGGATTTCTTATATTTTAAATGCATTCGATTATGTCTCAAAATAGGTCTAGGCAATTCCTTGTCGGAACAATGATCACACAATTGTGATCAAATTTTTAAAAGAAAACATGTTGAGTCGATTTGGAATCCCCCGGGCCATCTTAAGTGATTGAGGTAAACATTTTTCTAATAGACCCTTTGAGTCCTTAATGAAAAAGTGTGGAGTCACACTCAAAGTTTCCACCTCTTATCACCCCCACATAGACGGACAAGTTGAATTAGCAGTTAGGGAAATTAAATAAATTTTAGAAAAAATGGTTAACCCAAATCGCAAAGATTGGCCTCTTTGTCTAACTAATGCACTCTGAGCATATCAAACAGCTTTCAAAATATCTTTGGGAATGTCACCATTGATAGGAATACCAATTACTCTACTCTTGAGACAAATATCGCAGTTGGCACTAATCTTGGAATAACTTTCTCATCCATAGATTTCTCTCAATCAAATACTCAAGATTTACAAGAATCTTGTTAATGGCTCATTAACGGCTAGCATCATCTAAGGATCATGACTTGTGTTTTTCCTTTTATGCTACAATCATTATATATAAATATCTCATGTACAATTTGTAAAAAACAAGAAAAGCGAAATATAAATTTTCACTCACACAACTTTAGTTTCTTCATGGTATCAGTGACATAAATGGCTTCCAACTCTAAATCTGAACCAACTTTGTCTCTCCAAACCTTCCATCAATGTGCAAGCTTTATTTCTATAAAACTCACCACTTAAAATTACCTCATTTGGAGTTCTCAGATTCTGCCTTTGATCTACAGTCTTGGACTGGAACATCATATAATAGATGTTATGATACCATCATAATTCTTAAAAACTGATGAAAAAGAAATGCAAAATCCTGAGTTCATTGCTTGGAAAATCAATGATGGACTTCTCATGTCATGGCTGAGAGGGATGATGACTGAAGATGTGTTAAGCATGGTCATAGGAGTACAAAATTCTCAAAAGATCCGGCTTACCATTGAAGAGATCAAAATACCAGCAACCAAAGAACAAGAAACATGGCTAAAGGATAGCTTGTATTCATTGAATAAAGGATCATCAATATTGGAAGAATTCCTAAAAAGGTTTAAGGTGATTTGTGACAACTTAGCTGCCATAGTGACATAGATGTGACTGCTCTCACTATGATGTTTCAAGCTTCCTTTCCTTTAACACTTTGGGTTGATGCTTTTCTAACAGCAGTTTATGTCATTAATCGCATGCCTTTATCTGGTTTAAATAAACAAAGTCCTTACTGCATGTTTCATAAAAAATTGCCAGACTATCATAGTTTAAAATTTTTTGGTTGTCGATATTTCCCTTATTTAAGAGATTATAGCAAAACAAAGTTTGACAAAAACTCTGTAACATCCCGCCTAAGCCAGGATGTCACCGACAGGTGACAGGCTAATCCTATCTCAATAAGCCTCTGACTTTGACTAATTTTCGGTATGATGTATACAGAATATCATGCAATCTGGCTTATAGCCAGCACCCTAAGACAACCTCCTATGCAATTCAAAACATATGCAACCATCATCTTGGCCTCAGGCCAGAACTCAATGAACAAAATGTAACTCACTTGGCCTCCGGCCAGAACTCAAAATAATACTATGCTATTACATGACCCTTACATATGAGATACAAATGCAAATACAAATACAAGAGTCCGTGATGACCCATTACTCGACCCAAGACTCAATGACTCACTTGACTGCAATTGGGGCGATCCATTGTCTTCAAAGTCTTCATTGATGTCTTGCTGGCTCAGTATGACTGCTACTGACCTGCAAAATTAACAAACTATTGTGGTGTGAGTCATAAGACTCAGTAAGTAACCATGCATGTATTCTAATAACGAAACTTCCAATATTATTTAGAAGCTTAACTTATTTCATTGCTTTAATCCCATTTGGAAAAAAAAAATCCTCAGATTGATAAGTTAATTATCTTTCTTTACTCATAACTCGTATACTAGAGTTTTTATCGTGAAATCTTACTAATGTCTAATCTCTACCACAAGTTTGTATTTACTGATGCCCATTTTGTTTTATTTATTATCTTTACTTTGCTCTTATTTACTTATCTTAGTTCTGAAATTTTCTAACTTCCTTAACACTTACATTATCTCACCATTCGTTCACACTCCACATCTTCGTCATATAATCATTTATAAACTAATCATAGTACAGAAACACATTCAAATTTTTACCTTCATTTACCTGTTACCAATGAACATGACATATCTAGTATATACGTATTCCATCATACATGCAAAGCCATATGTATACTTTCGATACTACTTACCATATGTCTGAATTCATGCATCATATTCACATAATACATATATAGCATAATCAAAAATTCGTTATGTACTTAATTCACTTATTCACTGACATATACTACAAATAATATATTTTCATGCAACAACTTGATCATGTATCTCAAACATCTATAATATACACATCAAGTTTTTATATTCTCATCATATTTCTGCTGAGCTAACTCTAATATCTCATTATATCTCTGTATACTCTTTGCTAATTCATCTTGCATATTATGAGCTATATGCATCACAAATGATTACTAGAATACGTGATTTATATGCTTGACTTGTAAACTACTTTCTACTTTAACATGTCATACCATTTAGAAAATACTTCCTGAAAACCTTTTCTGAAAAACTGCTTTATGAAAACTATTTTCTGAAACTCTGTTTGAAAGTCTCTTAATAAAACTTATCTTTCTGAAAACATGCTTTAAATCTCTGGTTTCTGGAAACTGTTTCTAAAATCTGTTTTTCTGAAAACTGTTTACTAAAATCTGACTTTTGAAAACTACATACTGATTATCTGAAAACTATGTACTGAAAAATCTGAAAACTGAAAACTGCTCTACGTCTAGGAAAACGACTCAACTGGACATGTCTGGGAACAACTCAATCGGGTCTCTGAAACTGTTAACGCCCAGGAAAACGACTCAATTGGGTGTCTCTGAAACTGGTGGTGCCCTACGCCCAGGAAAACGACTCAACTGAACGTATAGCTCTATGTCCAGGAAAACGACTCAACTGGACATAGCCACCACTAGAGTCTAGGTACACGAACCTATGTCGTCATCCTGGCTTTACATATGCACATGTCCTATGTATCCGTCAATTCCAACAGAATCTCAAGTTACATATTGGGGTGAGGTTTTACCTCATGCCCCGAAAATCAATTTAAAAACTGCTGATAAACTTTTAAAACTTAAATCAAATCTCAAAACTATACGAAACATTTTCTGAAATACATTTCTTTCAAAAACATTTGAAACTATTCTTTGTAACACTTTGAATCTCAAGAACATTCTTAGCTTTAACTCAACTTCTGAAAATCACAATATATAAATATGCATATGCATTTCTTATACTATCATACATGTAAATATGCATTCATTCTTGCATATTTATGATATATTGAGACTATTCATATACATGCACACTCTATGCTCACACAAAACTTATCTTGATATAGTCATATTTATTTATATACTTACATACATATAAATCAACATGCTCAAGGATCTCATTTTCATATATTCATATGCATATATACTCTATGTTCATTTAAACATGCATCAAGATACTTGTACACAAAACATATATTTACTATATACGAGCTTACTTATTTTTCCGTGCATATTTACCCGCTTTTTATACTTATATGCTTCCTTCCTTACAATTTATCATTCTTTAACCTTAATCCCATTCCCTAGGGTGTAGTTTTTACAACCCCTAATCCCAAGTATCTTTATACTATACTTATATGTAGTTACTCACATATCGTGTATACCTATACTTCACCATTCTTACTAGTAACTTACTTGCAGATATATATACACACACATTTCTATTATATAGTTATGCTTATGTTTATAGAATTTCTTTATTATCTAAATCAATCAGAACACATATCACAAGTATTCATCGCATGGATTACTTACCTGGCTATGCGGACACTCCTAATCATGGTCCGATATGTCAAAACAAATATCAAAACTTGGTCAGAACCGCTATTTGCGGAACTTTCTACTCATCTATAATAAACTTTCGGACCTTCTCGGAATACACGAATCCTCTCTGATACTACGGTTAAAACTTCATTACTCTAATATACCTTTCTATACTATTCTAAACTAACTAGATAGCTTAGATTCTCATTTTATACGTTTGCGGAAATTCTTGCGGAAAAGTTTCCGCAAACATTGTGGAAGGATCTTGGACCTCCCGAACTTGTCCAGAATTACTCAATTACTCTCGTAATATCATATTAATGTCATATCCATAGTTACGGTCATCAACGCTTAGTCGAGCGAGAAACTCAGTTTCATCGGAAACCCGTTTTATCTACCGATCGATCAAATCTAATCTGTTCTCACTCAAATTCTACGACAATCACATATTTAACATACTAAAGCTCAAAAAACAAAATTTTTTATCACTACGCTACTCTACGAAGCTACTGGAAACATTCAAATATTTAGCAGAAACTTGAAATTAACGACTTTTTATCGAGAGCTCTCACCAAGATTTCGAGGCCATATATGGACTCCAAACGATCCCACGAACGCGCTGGAATAGACGAAATTCTGATCGAAACTACTGTTCACACATGGCTTTCTTCCTCGTTTTGCGTAATTTCGGCACCAATCGGAGAAATCGTCACTACCATCTCGTAGTACTCGTCGAGGGTTTTGATTTGGCGGGTGGCTCGGGCCGTGAAAGGAACCGACGAGCCGAAACCATGAAACCCATTTCGCCCCTTCTCCCCCAATTTCTCGCCATTTTCAGCGATCCCTGCGACTGCGTCGGCCACCAGCAAGTGCGCTGTGGCCAGACGTTTCATGTGCCGGTGGTCGCCGGTGTGATGCCCATCAGAGGGCCACCGGTGAAGGCTCATTCTCTATTTCTCACTCACGCGTCCTCTGGTTTCTTCTTTCATTTCGTTTTCTGCATTTCTTTCTTTTTTTTAAATGTAAATATTGTAATTACAAAATATCACCCTCTAAAATTACCGAAATGCCCCCACTTAGAAGGGTAATTTCAAAAATCAATGATTTTGAAGCCCTTCCGACATGATTTTCGAAAAGTGTTCAATATAAAAATTATTCTTCTCGGAAAAGTGAGTCCAATTGTTTAAGAATCAATTCAATCGAAGTTCCTTTGCTATTTCCGTGACCAAAACCATAAACTTTACTCGTATAATAAAAATCACGTAACTGATTTTCGAGACGATGCATCTTCTAATGCGAGAAATCTTCACTTTATATTATTCTGACCCATATAACATCACTTGAACTCTTATTCTATATTATCATCATGTTCTGAGACTATAACTTCAGTTCGGAAACCTTCCAAAATTGTCCCGAAAATCTAGGATGTTACAAAATCATACCCATGTGTTTTTATTGGCTATTGTCCATTACATAAAGGGTTTAGATGTTTAGACCCACAAACATATAGGGTGTATATTTCTAGGCATGTAATTTTTTATGAAAATATGTTTCCATTCTCAAAAGAAAATAATGAAAGTTTTTTACAGGAACAATACGAAATTACAACTTTTCTTCAAAACGACTGGCTGTTAAAAAAAGTGAGAACACCCAAAAATCCGAAAAAAAATCCGCACAAGATCAATAGGATAAAATTCCTACAATTTTTGCATAAGGTGGAATCAAACAAAATCTTCCAATTTCAGTAAATTATGTACAAGATTTAAGGGACAAAATCCCTCCAATTACGGCACAGCAAACTGCCACAAGTTTGATGTCAAGCCCTACAAGTTTGGCACAAAATCTTCATTATGAAGACAATTTGGAATCAATCACTAAGCCAAGAAATCATGCAAATATAGGCTCAATAATCTTTACCCATCCTAACACCTTTCAACCACTGTCAACTTTCGAAACTATAGGAAATGACAATTTGAACACCTCTTCTACTCAAATTCATGGCAACAGCCTCTTAGAAACTGCAATAATCAATACTTCTACACCCATTACCAGCAACGACCACCAACCTAGCTCTCCCCAATACAATACTATCAATTCACAAGCATTTAGTTCGCAAAATATTCACCAAATGATTACATGAAATAAACTCAAAAATAACAAACCTTAGCTCTTCATGCCAGCCACTACATACAAACCGAACCCAAGACCTTTAAATCTGCCAACAAAAATCCTTTATTGATTAAAGCCATGGCAGAAAAACTCGATGCCCTTCATCAAAATAAAACTTGGTCGCTGGTTCATCGCCCTCCAAATACCAATATAATTGGTTCCAAATGGTTTTATCGAATAAAGTACAAGGAAAATGGAGAAATTGATAGGTATAAGGCACGATTAGTTTCAAAAGATTTTACTCAAGTTCCCATAATTGACTTTGGTAAGACCTTCAGCCCTGTCATCAAGCCTACAATGATCAAACTCATATTAGCCGTCGTTGTGAGCCTCAAATGGTGCCTTCGTCAACTCAATATCAGAAATACCTTTTTGTATGGTCAACTTAAGGAAACAATATTTATGGAACAACCTTCTGGGTTCCAAGATAAAAATCATCCATCATTTATTTGCAAGCTACATAAGTCTCTTTACGGTCTCAAACAGGCTCCGAGAGCATGGTTTGAAAGTCTTTCTAAAGCCTTGATTCGTCTGGATTTTCATAGCGGCAAAGCAGATAATTCACTTTTTATTTTTAACTATAATTCTGTTATCATACTAATTTTAGTTTATGTTGATGATGTCATTGTGATAGGAAACAATAATGCAGCCATCAACTCTATCATCTAAACCTTGAGCTCAAAATTTTCATTAAAAGATCTAGGAGATCTACACTACTTTCTTGGCATTTAAGTGAAGACATTCAGCAAAGGATTATTTCTGTCTCAGGCCATATACACAAGGGATCTTCTAAGAAAAGCCAATATGCACACACGTTCTCCAATACATATTCCAACGGCCATTAAAACTACTTCAGCAGCAGACGATGACGAATTAGTCAATCCCACAGAATACAGAGGATTATTTGGAAGCCTACAATATCTAACATTCACTCGGCCAAACATCACACATGCTGTAAATCGAGTTTGCCAACATTTTCAAGCTCCCACGAAATCTGACCTTCAGGCAGTTAAACGTATTCTTCGATATTTAAAAGGAACAATTGATTTTGGCATCAGATTTTTATTTCAAAGCTTCATTCATTTGTACGGCTTCTCGGATTCATATTGGGCTAGTTGCCCTCTCATTCGTAGGAGCACCTCTGGTCATTGCTTCTACCTTGGTGCCAATTTTATCTCATGGAGTTCGAAAAAGCAAAACACAATTTCCCGATCAAATGTTGAAGCAGAGTATAGGTCAATGGCATTCGTTGCAGCTGAACTCACATGGATCATGTATCTGCTTCAAGACATTGGTCTTCGACCAACCAAAATACCCAAATTGCTTTTTGACAACTTAAGTGCTTTACACCTGACAAGAAACCCGGTATTTCATGAAAGAACGAAACATATAGAACTTGATGCTCATTTTGTCCGTGAAAAGGTAGCCCAGAGAATCATTCTCACAAAATATATTCCATCTCTTCTCCAAATTTCCGATGTGTTCACCAAGCCTTTAAACAAACAGATCTTCGCTGGTTTTCGACACAAACTTGGAATGCATTGTATATCACTTCCGAGTTTTATGGGGGATGATAGGAATTCCAATTACTATACTCTTGAGACATATATGGCAGTTGGCACTAATCTTAGAATAACTTTCTCAGCCACAGATTTCTCTCAATCACATACCCAATATTTACAAGAATCCTGTCAATAGCTCATTAACGACTAGCATCATCTAAGGATCATGACTTGTGTTTTTCTTTTATGTTGCAATCATTATATATAAATATCTCATGTACAGTTTGTAAAAAATAAGAAAATCGAAATATGAATTTTCACTCACACAGCTTTAGTTTCTTCAACCATATCGTCTAGTTTATGGAAAACCTTGTCATTTTCCTGTAGAACTTGAGCATAAAGCATTTTAGGCTATTAAAGCATTCAATTCAAACCTTGAAAATGCTAGTCATGAACGTAAATTGCAACTAAATGAACTTGAAGAGTTAAGGAATGATTCATATGAGAACATAAAATTTCTTAAAGCTAAAACTAAGGTCTTTCATGATAGTCGAATTTCACGAAAAATATTTGAAGTTGGTCAAAAAATTTTGCTTTATAATTCTCGTCTTCATTTATTTCCTGGAAAATTAAAATCCAAATGGAGTCGCCTATTTATTGTGAAACATGTTTATCCATATGGGGTTATTGACATTGAGAATCCTAGGGATGGTGATATATTTAAAGTAAATGGCATCGTCTGAAACCTTTTTTGGAGTGCTCAAAATTTCAAGAACTTTTTTCTTGACAAACCTAGTATACCTTGATTGATGTAATTTCTTTTATTTTCTGTTTAATATTTCTCTAGTTTCCATTTTTCTTATTTTTGCAGCATTTTTGTTTTTTTTTTTTTTTTTATCTCACACCCCGGTAAAGCAGCGGATAAAGGTACTCTATGACTCAAAGTTGGTTATTTCAGTTTCCTAAAATTACTGATACCCTACAAACAAAAGCATGGAAGAAACTCTCACAGACCTTCGTAAATATTTTCCTTATCTTCCCCAAAATGTTCTGACAAAAATTTACAAAACACGCATAGAAAGAATGAGAATTCTTATGATTCATGGTATTCATTGCGATATTCGTTGGGTAATTGAATCAAGAGTTCGCTTGGCAGGTGAGTCATCTGACTCCTTCATTTCTTACATGTCTGGTTCAGGGAAAAGCACATATTCTAAAAAACGAAGAGCTAAACATTTAGATGTTTGTTATAAGTGTGCACATTGTACATGCAACACTCGTTGTCGTTCTTTAGGAATGATGTCTGATAATCACGAAGATAAAATTCAATTCATTAGAGATGGACTGAGTAAGGAGTCTTTTGATGATATATCATTGACTCTTGAGACGCATCCTAGTGGATATATTCATCGTGAAATTCGTAGATTACACACACAATTTCAAAAAATAAAGAAAACAATACAGTCTCGGGAATCTGACATTAAAAGACCTTATTTGTCAATTTATAAGAAAGTTATATGGGAAGCCTATCCCCGACCCATAGAGGACGTTCAAGCCGTTACACGATGTAAAACCAGAGGAAAATGTAAGCCACAATCACAACTATCAGTATATATTTTTTTGCATTGATTTCTTTTACTTTAAATTATTGTTTTGATTTACTTTTTACCGACAGTATCTAATTTTTTTAATTCACGGTCTATTTTCTTAATAATTATCATTTTACAAGTATCAGTGCACTTATTACTCACCCTTTTCAGGATCTATAAATTCAGCTTGTCACTTCTCTCTCTTCAACACATCTAGCTAAGAGAGATAGCACAAATAGAGAAAACTCAAAACGATGATTCACTAATATCTGTGTGTTTTATGGAACTAGCTCCGCAACTAAATAAGAATTTGTTAAGGCTGTGAGATAATTAGGTAGAGTTATGGCAAACATAAACATGCGCTTAGTATATGGTGGTGGCAATCTTGGATTGATGGGGTGTGTTTCAAAAGTTGTACAAGAAGGTGGTAGTCAAGTTTTGGGGATCATTCCAGAACCCTTAACAGAGGCCAACATCATCGAAAAATCAAATGGAGAAGAATGCATTGTCCCATATATGTCTGAAAGACTAACTAAAATGATCAATCATGTTGATGCTTTCATTTCTTTACCAGGTGGGCTAGGAACGTTGGAATAAATATTCACAATTGTGTTATGGGCAAACTTGAATATTAACCAAAAACCCATTGGGCTATTTAATGCTAATGGATTTTTCGATTTTCTTTTTATATTTCTTGAAAATGCCAAAAGAAATGGGTTCAAAACCGGAAAGAGATATCTTACTAATTGTAAGAAAAGATGATGATTTGATAGACCAACTCTTAGCTTATCAACCAAGAATCGACCCTAATTTTTCCAAGTTGAACTGGTCTAGTAATGATTGTGGGGTTTCTAGGTTTATTCCCAAGATCAAATTAAGCATAAAAATGAAATGAATACACAAAGAAGAGTGGCGGAATCACACTTACATTGATCGGTTTTTGGATGCGTCAAATGCCCACAAATCCCTTCAAGATTCGGCCAAGGTATCCTTCAAGAAATGGTGTCCAAGCTCCAAGCTTTTAATTGTTTCCAAGCTCTTGAATAGGTTTCCCTAACACCTTGTTATGATCATTGATGAGTGCTAGCTCTTTGAGAATTAATGCAACAAAAATTCTTCAAATTTTTTTCCCTTCAAAATTCAGTCAAGATGATAGAAAAATGGAGAGGAAAATGGCTTACTGCATTCGGCCAAGGTGAGAGAGAATGGAAGATGTGTGTGTTTTTCAAAAACAATAATAATCATTTACCAAAAGTTGCATTTGGTATATGTCACACACTTGCTTTGACTTGGAGTGTATAACACACCTTCACAAACTCACCTAAACCCATCACAATAAACTGAATAAAGGTGACAAGTGATGTGATGGTTGATGTGACATGTGGGCCCCACTCGATTCTAAATGCGAGTGGGCCCGCAAACACTCATGGGCTCGGGTTCGCTAATTCCGAATTAACGAACTTCCATCGCGACGTAATTAAATCGAATTTAATTAAATAATTATGCCTAGTAAAATTACTATTCACGACTATAACGAATTAATTCTAAATTAACTTGTTTGCCAGAATTAAAATCTAATTTTAATTCCGCGTCGAAATCTAATTTCGTTTAATATATCGAATATATTATTTTAACGATTAATTCCAAATTAATCTTTCATCTCTCTTCAAATAGTACTTTATCCAAGATAAAGTCTCTCCGTAATTAATCCCAGATTAATTAAGCTCGAATCATACGTCATCGGTGAATCTTCGGGAAGAGACCCAAGAGATCCTTGGATATGTTGGCAGTAAATCCGGTCGTCGGACTATCCGAACACGTACGTACCTCGTACTACGTTTTTACCGATTTACGAGACAAGGTTGGCTTCTAGCAAAGCGCCATGCCTGCCCAATTCTCCAGAAATATTCTTAATGGAATATACGATCTATATCAGGCGTAGTATATCGTAGTATTGTGTATAGTGATCCAGTATCGGATGTCACGTGCAAGGCCTGGGGCTGGAATAGTGTCTGCCCCGTACGAAGCATATATCAGATATCAAGAAACTAGTCACTTTGAATCGGATAATCCTGACCTTGTCATATTATCCAGATGGTTGCAACACAATATAGAACCAGTTCTGAATCCCTGCGTGATCATCATCTCCATATGTCTGAAGTGATACTTCCGTCTTGACATCACACCCAATACACTACGATTCTCAATAAACCCATAAAGGGCGTACACAGAACCTGTTAAAGTCTTGGACGACCAAACCAAGCGTATCGATTGTCGCAAGTACTAACGATGCAAGTCTCAGGTTAAGACCAATGCACCTACCTTGAAGCGGACTCCCATAGACACATATACATACTACCAATGGGATTCTGTGGGGTCTATCCAGAGCGAAGCTGTTTTCCGTACCATCGGTAAAACACAACCTCATATCGCATTTGCATAAGTATCCAATACTTAAATATATGAGAACTATGTCATTATGCCCTCACAACGCGCACAAGTGCAATACTAGTCTATTCCGCATTATCGATGTCCAATCTCAATAATACTACGACTAGGGATATTTAATGATTAAACCTTTATGGATTGATAATGTCTCATATCATCTCAATCTGGAACTAATCATAAGGACTTTTGCCATTTATATATCAAAGTAAATAAATTACAAAATGGTAAAAGGCAATTTCATTACTACATAGTTAATTTTGTACAAAAACACAATGTCTTTTACAAACAGTGACGCTATGGGTCATAACTGTCCAACAATCTCCCACTTGGCCTATAGCTAGTCACTCAAGCATCTAATACATGAACTATGTACATTTCGCTCAAACTTTTGCTGAGGAATAGCTTTCGTCAGCGGATCTGCAATGTTGTCATCTGATGCAACCTTCTCGACCTTCACATCGCCATAATGTATGATCTCACGAATCAGATGGAAACGTCGAAGAACATGCTTGGATCGTTGATGAGACCGCGGTTCCTTAGCCTGCGCTATAGCCCCGTTATTGTCACAATATAATGGAATAGGCTCAGCTGCTAACGGAACTACTCCTAATCCAACTAGGAATTTTCGGATCCAAACTGCCTCTTTTGTTGCCTCAACTGCAGCAATATACTCTGCTTCTGTCATTAAATCGACAACAGTCTCTTGCTTGGAAGATTTCCAGCTTACTGCTTTCCGTTATTCAAACAAAATATGTACCCAGATTGTGACTTGCAGTCGTCTTTGTCGGTTTGGAAACTTACATCGGTATACCCAATTACCTCAAGTTCTCCATCTCCATAGATTAAGAAGCATCCTTAGTCCGTCTAAGATACTTAAGGATATTCTTAACCGCCATCCAGTGACCTTCACCTGGATCTGTCTGATATCGACTACACATGCTTAAAGCATAGGAGACATCAGGTCCCGTACATATCATGGTATACATGATCGATCTGACTGCCGAGGCGAACGATATCCGACTCATGTTGTCTCTCTCATCTTGAGTTTTAGGACACATCTCCTTAGATAGATAGACACCATGTGAGACTGGCAACATTCCCCTCTTGGACTGATCCATGTTGAATCTCTTCAACACTTTGTCAATGTACGTACTCTCGGAGAGTCCAAGCAGCTTTCTAGATCTATCCCGGTAGATCTTTATTCCCAGAATAAAGTCTGCTTCTCCCAGACCTTTCATGGAGAATTTCAATGAAAGCCAAGCTTTCACCGACGTTAACATGGGAATGTCATTGCCAATAAGTAATACATCATCAACATAAAGGACAATAAAAGTCAGTGCTCACCCACTAACCTTCTTATATACACAAGGATCATCTTCGTTTTGAATGAAATCACATTCTTTTATAATCTCATCAAAATGTTGGTTCCAAGACCGCGACACTTGCTTCAGTCCATAAATGGATCGATTTAACTTACAAACCTTATTTGCAAGTCTAGGCACGATGAAACCGTCAAGCTGTTGCATATAAACATCCTCCAAAAGGTTTCCGTTAAGAAAAGCGATTTTAACGTCCATCTGCCATATCTCGTAATCGAAATATGCAGCAATAGTAAGCATTATCCGAATGGATTTAATCATGGCAACGGGTGAGAAAGTTTCATCGTAATCGACACCATGTCGTTGACGATACCCCTTCGCTACAAGCCTAGCTTTGTACGTTTGTACATTGCCATCCACGTCGGTCTTCTTCTTGAAGACCCATTTGCATCCAATAGGCTTTAGGCCTTCTGGTGCATCAACCAGTGTCCAAAATTGGTTGGTGTACATGGAATCCATTTCGGACTTCATGGATTCTTTCCATAAAGCGGAATCGATATCTTGTATCGCTTCCTCATACGTAGCCGGTTCGTTATCCTCAATAAGATTAATATCTACATGAGGTGAGATCAGAAACCTATACCTCTCAGGTTGTTTCTTGACTCTCTCCGACCTACGCGGTCCTTGCGCAATAGAAGATTGTGGTACAGTCTCATCCCGGACAGACTGTTCTTGTTTCGTTGAGGATTCTATGCCAGGAACAGTATCACTCTGATTTTCATCGAGTTCTACTTTCCTCCCACTAACCACTGCATTTAGGAATTCCTTCTCAAGGAAAACCGCATGTAGAGCAACAAATACTTTGTTCTCTCGTGGGTGATAGAAGTAATATCCTTTGGTTTCCCTAGGATATCCTACGAATAGGTATTTATCCGATTTGGGCTCAATTTTGGTACCTTCCAAACGTTTGATGTATTCTTCAAGAATGAGAAACCCGGTTTCTTTCCTGTCCATATCTCATATGGAGTCTGTTGAACAGATTTTGACGGAACCTTATTCAAAATAAGAATTTCACTGTTTAATGCATATCCCCAGAAGGAAATAGGTAGCTCAGTGCGACTCATCATAGACCTAACCATGTCCAACAAAGTTTGGTTTCTCCGTTCGGACACACCGTTTAATTGCGGTGTTCCATGAGGAGTCCACTGTGAAAGAATACCATATTCTTTCAAGTAATCTGGAAACTCATTGCTCAAGTATTCGCCACCATGGTCCGACCATAATGTCTTTATACTCTTGCCGGTCTATTTTTCAACTTCGTGTCGAAACTCTTTGAATTTCTCAAAAGTTTCCGACTTGTGTCTCATAAGATACACATAACCATAACGTGATGCATCATCCGTAAAGGTTACGAAGTATTCGTATCCACCTCTAGTCTGGCTAGACATGGGCCCACATACGTCACTATGAACGCGGACTAACAGTTCGATGGCGCGTTCACCTTTACCGCTAAAAGGTGATTTAGGCATTTTTCCTAATAACCAAGATTCGCAAACATCATATGAATTTGGATCAAATCAGTCCAAGTACCCACTCTTCGAAAGTGTGGATATGCGAGTCTTGTTTATGTGTCCCAGACGACAGTGCCACATATAAGTTTCATCTTTGTTACTCATTTTAAGCCTTTTGTTTGTTATATTATATGTTTGAGATTGATTTATATTCAAAATATAAAGACCATTATTTACAACAGCAGTGCAAATTTCTACATCATTTTTATACCAAAACACCCAGTGTTCCTGAATACAAAAGTATACCCACATTGGGTTAACATAGATAAGAAATAATATTCCTAGTCAAACTAGGTACATAATAACAGTCATTAAGTTCAAGTACATGCCCCGAGGGCAGTTCTAAAACAAAAGTCCCAATGGCCAAAACGGCAACTGGTACCTCATTTCCGACGCATAGATCAATATCCCTTGAGGCCAGTCTCCAGCTAATCCACAGATCATGCATATCAGTAGATATGTGAGTACCACACAACCAGAATGAAAAATCCAATTTTTAAAACTAGAAGTAGTCATGTTTATTTCGATAACAAACATACCTGAAGTCGGTGTCTTGCCCGCTTTAATCTTCTTCCGCAGTGCCTTGTACTCGCGGCAGTCACGCTTCCAGTGACCCTACTTGCCGCACTAAAGGCATACATCCTGAGATTTGTCCTTAGGCTTCCCAGAAGCCTTTGATGATTTGGCCTTGCCCTTTCTCTTATGCTTCTTCTTTTTAACACCACCAGTCGCCTTAGGCCAAGCCTTGGGAGACTGAGATGTTGAGGTAAAGTGTGCCTACGGTTATTGCCTTTGAGAAGCTCCTTCTTAGCTTCCTTCAGAATTGACATCAACTCTCCAATAGTATCATCTTGGTTCATCAGGTTATAGTTTGTGATGAACCCTCTCCAAGTGTCGGGGAGAGACTGCAAGATCAAATCTATGGTAGTCTCAGCCTTAAGGACTATCCTCATCTGAGTCAGCTCGTCAATATCAGCAATCATCTGTGCCACATGAGACTCAACAGACATGCCATCTGACATACGTGCACGGAAGAGCTTCTTCTGCAACTCATATCTCTGCGATCTACGGTTAGATCGGTGAAGATCATGCACCCTCGCCAACATGTTATAGAAATCGAAGTCCCTGTTCTGTCGACAGAATACTGAGTCATATCAGCAAGCATAATAGACTGAGCAGTAGCGTTATCATCGCTGTGAGTCTTCCAAAGCTCCATCTCAAGTAACTGATCAGGTTTGGGCTTAGGCCCAAGAGGTGTATGTATAGTATATAGCAGCCTCTCGGCTCCAAGGACTATCCTCAGATTCATTTCCCAATCGGTAAAGTTCGTGCCCTTGAAGATATTTTCGCCCATGATAATGTTTCAGACATTTCCTTTTCCCGTCATCTTGATTATGATAGTCCAACTATCTAATCAACGATATATGGGTACAGTCTAACTGTTACAAGAAAAAAACATTATATTAGTCCAACTAATAAAATAATTTTGACGAAATAATTTGAAAGCGCGTAAAGCTAAGTATCTGAACGAAATTACAAATTCAATACTAGCCTCTCACTATTTTTCGGCGAGCCTCTAACCCTCTGTCGAGTACTCGGGAAACCCAGTTTCCTAGTGGGCTAGGATCCCGTTGAATAACACACAACTTTGACTTTGGCCAACAAGCTGTATGATATTTAACTAGGTAGATCTCGAAGATCAATTGGATCTCATCCAATTCCTAGATCCGGTAGGTGGACATCCAAGTCTGAAACATATATACAATACATATGCCAATATATCCAATATATTTGCCTAACCTTTTTCCTCTGAATCAACTAAGCCTTGGCTTTGGCACAACAAGCTTAATGATTCCAGTTAAGCGGAACCTATTGACATGGAAAGCTTCGTAATCAATGTCGATGGACAAGAAATGATCTTGACTTTGGCCAACAAATCACAACTTGGACAAGACACCGATATGGAAAAAGGCTTTCATGATTCAAACACATCCGCGATATGACAAAGGTATTGACTTGGCCAACAACCAATGCCAATCTTGGATCTTGAGTGAGATCACTCAATGGAAGGAAAAAACGCTTAAATATGTTTGAGGGTTTTTCACGTAAATTGGCAACCAATTTATTATCTTTGTTAAGGTATCATCATACACCCTTAATCATGCATTCTAAAAGCATAATAAGGCACAGAAAGTAAATTAATAACGATATGCGGATGGTGTTGGACAATTATGACCCATAGCGTCACTATTTGTACAGATCATGGTGTTGTTGTACAAATTAACTATGTGACAAATGAGATTGCTCTCTTATCATTTGTGATTAGATCACCTAGATATATAAATGATAGGAGGTCTCTATGATTTCTTCCTGGACGGAGAATGATATGAGACAGTATCAGTCCACGAAGGATAAATCATTAAATATCCATAGTCAGAGTATTATCGAGATTGGACATCGATAAATACGTAAAAGACTAGTATTACACTTGTGCGTGTTGTGAGGGCACAACGGCATAGTTCTCATATATTTGGGTATAGGATACTCATGCAAGTGTAATAGGAGGTTGTGTTTTACCGATGGTACGGGAAATAGCTTCGCTCTGGATAAACCCCCTCGGAATTCCATTGGTAGTATGACTATGTGTCTATGGAAGTCCGAAATCAGGGTAGGTGTATTTGGTCTTAACCTGAGACTTGCACCGCTAATACTTGCGACAATCAATATACTTTGGTTGCGGTCGTCCAGGACTTTAACAGGTTCTGTGTACGCCAATGTTGGGTATATTGAGAATCGTAGTGTGTTGGGTGTGATGTTAAGACGGAAGTATCATTCCAGTCATATGGAGATAATGGTCACATAGGATACGGAACTCGTTCTCTTAAATGCTCGAGCTATCGGGATATTATGACTAGGTCATGTATATCCGATTATAGAGACTAGTTACCAGACATCCGGTATGTGCTTCGTATGGGGCAAACACAATTCCAGCCCCATGTCTAGCACGTGATCATCCGATACTGGATCGACATACACAATACTACGTATACTACGCCTAATATAGATCACATATTCCTATAAGGATATTTCTGGAGAATTGGGTAGGCATGGCGCTTTGCTAGAAGCCAACTTTGTCTTGTAAATCGGTATAAACGTAGTACGAGGTACTTACGTGTTCGGATAGTCCGACGACCGAATTTACTGCAAACATATCCGGGGATCTCATGGGTCACTTCCCGAAGATTCACCGATGATGTATGACTCGCACTTTAATTAATCTGGGATTAATTTGATGAGAGAGAAAATTAATCTGGGATTAATTACGGAGATTTTTTCTGGGATAAAATATAATAATTAAGAGAGAGAACGATTAATTGGAATTATAATAATATAAAATAATATATTTGATATATTATACGAAATTTTTTTCGACGCGGAATTAAAATTAGATTTTAATTCGGGCGAACGAATTAATTTAGAATTAATTCGTTAGCGACGTGAATAGTGATTTCGCTAGGCGTAATCGTTTAATCGTCGCAACGGAAAATTCGTTAATTCGGAATTAGCGAACCCGAGCCGCTAGTGTTTGCGAGCGCATTCGCATTTCGAATTCGAGTGCGGCACGCAAGTCACATCAAGCGTCAAATCACTAGTCACATCAAGCGTCAAATCACATGTCACTTTGAGTGATGTGACAATTTGATTGATTGATTGAGTGATTGATGTGGTAGTTGGAAGCATTTTAATTGCTTTTGCTTTTTGACTTTTTGGTAAATGAAAAAAGGGTTTTGTTATTTGATTTTTGGAAATCAAATATATTATAAAAAAAAAATTTTTTTTCTCTCCACAACTCACGGTTTCTCCTTTTCCCTCATCTTCATTTCGGCTTGGAGCCAACTTCTTCTTCTCCATTTTTCTGGTTCTGCGAATGCATAAGAGAAGAAAGAAGATGTTTTTGTGGCAAAAACATGGTGCTAGCACACCTTGAGTCATCCTAAGGTGATAGGGCAGTGAACACATGAGCATGGAACGTTTTTGAAGCTTGAAGCTTGGAGCTTCAATGGAGTCTTCCATGGCCGAATCTTGGAGGAGGAACAAACGGACCAAACCGAGCAGTCCACAGCCAAGGAAGCCACTGCCGAGCTTCACTAAGAAGTGGTTCTTCATCGCGTCGCAAGATCCGGTCGATGTGAGTATGTTTCCGCCATTCTTCTTTGTTGTATTCACTTGTTTTGTGCTTGATTTGATGATTCTTGGGACCTAATTAGAAACCAACAATGGTATCTTGAGCTTATATCAAGCATGAAATTTTTAGGGTTTAAAATTGGGCAAAATCATTTGAGCATGATTTGGTTAAATTGATTGATTAAGTATGCTTGGATGTTGATTAATTGAAGTTGTGCATGATCAATTTCATGAAAATTGATTGGATCAAGTTTTCCCCAATTTTGAAGGCTTGGCCGAAAATGGATAAGCCCTAATGTCTTGGTAATTTTTGTTTTTGATCATTGGATGACTTAAAACAATTGGGTAATGTTGATTTGAGGTTTAATTGGATTGAATTTTGAATTGGACAATTTTCCCAAATTAAAGGCTTGGCCGAATCTAATGATTTTTGAAATTCATGGTGATTTTTGATTTTGATTCATTGGATGAGTTGAAATTGATTTGGGAAATGATGATTGTGGATTCAA